>VOPJ01008189.1:0-29376 GCA_014673585.1 Semibalanus balanoides
GACTCCTGAGGTCAAGCGATTGACCTCAGCTATAAATGCGTTTACATTTCAATAAAATACGCTCGTCAAATAAATATTAGCGTTTTAACAGGTGACCTGAGGTCAATCGGTGACCGGTAGGGGTCAAGTCTTGTGTTGTGCACCTTCGGTGGGTTAACCCTCGCCCTGGTGGGGAGGTCATTTTTAACCCTCTAAGGTTTTTCCGGAATAACGGAAATCGGTGGCGCGCAGCGCGTCGTCAAATGTTGTACAGCTGTTTGGGCATCAATTGTCCACAATTTGTTAAAATTTTGACCTCAGGTCATCTCAGGTCAGGTTACCAGTCAGGCGCGGATCTTATTTTATTTTATTCAAAAGATCACCGACGGGAAATCCCAATTACAAGTGAAGTCACGGAATAAAACGTACTAAAATTACAAAAAGACAAAAAGAAAACACCTTAAAGCTAAAAGCACAAAAAGCATACACCAGCACCTATATAAATATAAATACAAACACATAAAATAATGCATACATTCGATTAAAACCACCAACTTCCACCCAAAACCATCCCAGAAAAACGTCTATCTATGATACATATCTAACATAATCCACAACCGCAGTTCTGCACACTGATAAAAATAATGACTCTGTTCCACCTTGGACGCTTTGTCAGCACGTTCAGAACTCTTCATTTATTCCCTGTACTCACACTAAAACGCCTGTAGGATGCTTTTACTATGCAACCCAGAATTGTGTCAGCATTTAACATGACTTTGGAAGAATGCGTTTGGTGGAATATTAGTGTTTTGGAGAGTTAACTTTATTTACTCCATCAAAACTCTGTTTCGATGCTTCTTAAATGACTCGTCTAGAATGCCAAGAAACTCGACCGGCCGCAATAAGTACCACTCCTAAGCCACCAGTTGACTCCTCTAGCATTTTTTTCAAGAGTTTCGTCGAGTCTTTCAAGTTTCACCACCAATTTGTTTTAACATGCCGCAAGTACTGCAGTAAGCCATTGTTGGTGTAGGCAGTGGCGGAGCTTTTTGCCACTGATCACTAGTGTCCAGCGGCCGAGCAACGGCTCGCTAGTGTTCGGTGGCCGAGCAATGGTGAGCTCAAGGCCGTATATAGAGGTGAGCTAGTGTTCGGCGGACGATCGACGGCTCGTATATTGTCGACGGCTGCCGAGCGACGGTGAGCTCGTGTCCGCTTGTCGGGAGCATTTTTTTCTTATTTCAGCCATCGTCCTGTTCCTTTCATCCTGTGCACGATTGTCGTCCATGATGCTATATCTATATCCTCTCCGATATGTTTGTTACCCAAACCTATGCATTTTGTCATTTTTTACGGTGGCGTGCGTGTAAAGTCAGGAACTTATAGTTTCACCTAGTATCGCTAGAGGGGACTACTCACCTCTCAGCCACTGTGTCCCACTTAAATGATATTTTATCTGCCGGCTGTATATCTATCGTTATGTGCATTACGTTATCTACGGGGTGGCTAGTTACTTCATGAAACAAACCATCCTACCAACTACTGCATAGTCTTGTTCGCCTATGATTTAACTCCGTCTGCCACCACTCAGCTACTTGTGTAGCCATAGATATGTATATAATTTCGTGCATACCGTAACAATTGCTCTAACAAGCTGCATGGGAAAACTTCTAGAGCGCAATGGTGGTGCAAAGGCTTTCATGGCATTTAGAACGGCATCACCTGCTCAGTGACTATCATGTGGTTCCGTGGAGGTCGGAGTACAGAGTGGATCACATTTGTGCGACTCGAACGGATGTTCGAGTAAGTTTTAAACGACAATGGTCACAACAACAGCAGTGTTTTAGACGTAAGCCGGCGTATGGACATGGTTTTCAAACCCGCACTTTTTTTCAAACTCCCACCAAATGGGCATCAAGAGGGCATCTTGGCCCATTACCACCTCGTTTGGTTTCTTTATCAGGCACTAGGTCATATTAAGGTGAGGTGTCGCTCTGGGCCTCTCGGCTCCTCACCCACTGCAAGAATGGCCTCCACAGGGCAGCTGTATCTCAACCGGTCTTGTTTAACATCATGATTGACGACCTTTTTCACGATATCCCCCATGGTGTGTCATTTTCATTGTACGCCGATGACAGCGCCATCTGGTATTCAGATCGCAATTATGAACACACACTAGTTCGGCTACAGCGGGCTCTTTACTGCGTGGAGAGATGGGCGATAAGGTATGGCTTTCGCAATTTCGGCTACCAAATCTGCTGTCATGATATTCAGCAAAATGAGCACAAACCCCCTGCCAAATTACAATTTACAGGCTACAGCAGTCAGGACATACTATCCCCTTTGTGCGCTCATTCAAATTCTTGGGGGTGGTTTTGGATCCTCGTCTTTCCTTTCGAAAACACAGAACATATCAGAATCAATGCTTAAAGCGTCTCAAACCTATTCCGATGCCATCACAAGCTCGCCAATCGGAGCAGATAGGGTGACGCTTTTACGCCTATAGACAGGACACTTGTGTGCCAATTATCGAATATGGTTCGGTGGTTTATGCAGGTGCCAGCGCCTCTAACTTTAGGCAAACTGGATTAACAGCAAAATGCATTTCTAGAGTAAGCTTAGGTGGCTATGCGAACTTCTCCTGTCGCTTCTCTCCAGATTGACGCTGGGTGTCCCCAGCCCTCCATGTGCGCCGTGTGGAGCAAACTCCTTCGCGCTATGCAGCCAGTAAGTACGATTTCGCGCCAAATCATCCTGTCCAAAGATGCTCTGAATATTTTACCACGCATCCATCATAACCGTGTTGGGACCTAGCGAGAAACAGGGGTTAACCATTGCCTCTCGATTACCACCCTCTCGGATGAGCCTCGATTTCTACTTACCGCAATCGGCTCCAATGCCTGTCTTGACAATAGCGCCCTTGGAACTTCCTCTGTTCAGCTGTCCTTTTGCCTTTTAGCGAGATGAAATCAAATTTATCACTGTGGGCAAGAGCTCAACAAGCGATTTCACCAGTTGCAAGCGGAAGATGCCGAACTCCTATTTAATCTTCACGGATGGCTCAAAAATGGAGAGCGGACAGGCAATGCTGTCTGCGATATCCAAAACCAGATACAAGCATCGTCTGCCAGACCGGAACTTCGGTGTTCGTAGCCGAGCTGCATGCTATTTATATGGCTCTCAAATTGTAGGACGCACTTCTCGCTCACCTGATTCCGTTAATTTGCCTTCCGATTCCAAGTCTGCGCTGAATCGAATTTGTTTCTTTTCCATTTTCAACACCAACTCCATTTTCCGCATACGGAACTTACATACAACACTATGTTCATGCCTGGGGTACACACATAGTTTTTCTTCTGGGTTGCCCAGCCACTGTGGCATCCAGGGAAATGAACTTGCAGACCTACTAGCAAAACGCTCGCTAACGCGCTAGACGTTATCACCACCCGTACAGATGCAATCTCGATGCAATCAATCCTGGCTCTCCGACATAACGAGTCGCGCTCACTGGCAGACACACAGTGGCAGACAAAATGCACCAATGACACAAATCCGCAATATTAAACCGGTTACAGAGCTTGGAGTCCTCCTCGCGGAAAGAATAGGCACGAAGAAAAGGTCCTGTGTAGACTATACTACGAATTGGGCACTACATTCTCTGAACACTCTTTATATTTTCACTCAAAATGCCTCGCCCCACGGTGCGTCACCTGTGACGAAACTATCACGGTTCCACACCTTTTACTTCGTTTCCAAATATCAGTTACACAGACGTAATTCTCCAGCATTACTGTCAAACCCTCATGACAACTGGACTTTTCCCTGTCTACAGTGCTCGGTGATGCATTCACTGACTTGATAAATCTACTTTTCGACTTCCTTGCGTGGTACGAATCTTTTTTCAAGAACTCTAGCATAAGATGTGAACATATTTTCTTTCCAAAACATGTCATTGGTAACGAATGGCCCTGAGCAGCCGAAGTGCCGACCAACAAAATGTCAAATGTCAAATGTCAAATGTTAACAATAAACCATTCCACCTTTTAATCATCCGACTTGCCGATCCTCTATCCCCTGTCACGCGCGACGTTTAGCCCGGGTCTGGTGGCCGCTGGCCACCGGGCAAGTGACGCCCTCGAGCCCGTCCCCCCGGGAGTGGTGACCGTCGTTATGGCGTGGGCCCTCCTCGCAGCTTCGTCCTGCGGGGAAGGGCTGTTCATGGGCGGCTGCCCGGTCAGCGTTCATTTTGACCCACTTTACCCTTCTCCTTCTCCATGGCGTGCGCAATCGGTCCGAAACGGGCCGAAGCGGTCTCTTCCCTAAACCAACAAAATAACAAATAAACCATCCACCTTTTAATCCCCCGACTGCCGATCCCTATCCTGTCCGAAGAAGAGCCGAAACCGTTTAACCCGGGTCTGGTGGCGCGCTGGCCACCGGGCAAGTGGTACGGCCCTCGAGCCGTCCACCCAGGAGTGGTGGCCGTCGTTCATGGCGTGGGCGCCTCCTGCAAGCAGCTTCGTCTGCGGGGAAGGGCCTTGTTCCATGGGGCGGCTGCCCGGTAGCGGTTCATTTTGACCCACATTTACCCTTCTCCTTCATCCCATGGCTGCGCAATGGTCCGAATGGGCCGAAGCGGTCTCTCCCTAAACAAACCAAACCAAACTAACAAATAATCCATCCACCTTTTAATCCTCCCGACTGCCGGTCCTCTACCCCCTGTCACGCCGACGTTTACCCGGTCTGGTGGCCGCTGGCCACCGGGCAAGTGACGGCCCTCGAGCCGTCCCCCGGGAGTGGGTGGCCGTCGTTCATGGGTGGCCCTCCTCGCGAGCTTTGTCTGCGGGAAAGGCACTGTTCATCAGGGGAAAAAATAAAAAAAAAAAAAAGGGGCTCCCGTCAGCGGTTATTATGACCCACTTTACCCCTTCTCCTTCATCCCATGGCTGCGCAATGGTCCGACTGGGCCGAAGCGGTCTCTCCCTAAACAAAACCAAAACTAACAAATAAACACATCCACCTTTTAATCCTCACGACTGCCGGTCCTTTATCCCCTGTCACGCCGACGTTTGGTGGCTGGGTCCGGGTCTGGTGGCCGCTGGCCACCGGGCAAGTGACGGCCCTCGAGCCGTCCCCCGGGAGTGGTGGCCGTCGTGAATGGCCGTGGGACCTCTCGCAGTTCGTCCTGCGGGGAAAGGCCTGTTCATGGGGCGGCTTGCCCGTCAGCGGTTCATTTTGACCCACTTTACTCCTTCATCCCATGGCTGCGCAATGGTCCGAATGGGCCGAAGCGGTCTCTCCCTAAGCCAAACCAAACCAAACTAACAAATATATATTTTTATCGGGACTAGTTATACCTTTTTATCGGCATGACAGTTAAGGATTTCCATCCCTTAAGTTTTGCTAACGCTCCAGTATAGAAACATTTTAAGATTGCTCATATAAATTAAAAGATCTTAATGAATGCTGTAAACATTTTATCAAATTTCAACATTTTTTTACTAAGTTGAGCCTTATCAAGAATTTTGAAGAGTTTTGCACGGGTAATTAAGAGTAAATCAGTGTTCGAAGAGGATAATCACAAAGACCGAAGAGGATTAGGAAAGAGATCTTTAAGCATCCATGGTTATGTGAGAATATCCTAAGAGTCAAAGCAGAGTTTTGAAAGAAGATTGCGAAGAGGTTTTGAGAGAGTCGAGACCAAGAATCTTAAAAGAGTTGGTGACGATTTTGAAAAGGGTTGTAAGAGAATTGCATGGAGTTTTGGAAGCATAAAAAAAAGAGTAACCAGAGTTTGGAGAGAGTCGAGGAAGAGTCATACATGGGTCAACTTCTCTTGTAAGAATATTAGAAGAGAATGAAATGAAAGAGAGCATTAAGAGAGTTTTGACTGAATTTGAGTCGGGACCGAAGCCATGCAAGAGCTTTATCAGACATATGGAAAGAGTGTCGAAACTTATGAGAGAGGAGACGGTGATCAACGCTTTGAAATGCTGATGAATAATCCGTATATATGCAGTCAGTCTGTGAGCATTTAGAGAATGAATCCCAGGCGACGCCACGAAGAGTTGCCAGATTACTGACGCACGACGCACGATCCAGGATTTCGGTCAGGGGAGGGAAAAACCAAGGAAAAACCTGCAAATAGTTGCGCCCTCCGGAAGCGCCATGGTCGCGACCCGGCTCAGGAGGGGGGGGGGGAGGGCGCCTTAGCGCCCCCTGGATCCGCGCCTACCAGGTCACGTCAGTCGTCAAGTGACCTTGCCTTCCAAAATGTTTGTGATCGTGCCGAAGCCACGGTCTTTGTCCGAGAGATTTGAAACTTGCAGGATTTCATAAGGTCATAAGTACCTACAATTGCTGTAGTCTGTATTTCATATTTTTTGCATCGGTGACCTAAGGTCAGGTCAATTTTCTGACCTCCCCATTATAAGTGAACGGGAAAATATACAAATGCTCCCTTTTCGGAAAATTTGCATTTGATCAGGCCGAGTCTGTCAGAATCATGTAATTTTAGCTTATTCTTGATGACCCAGGTGCAATTGTTGCTCAGTGATCTCTGCAAGGCTATATGAGGTCATCAGTAATGATTTGCTAGACTATTGATAGAATAAAGAATAGAGACGAGCGGATGACACCACTGTGTTTTTCTCGTCTGGCCGCGTCGCCCCATGTGCAACATGACCTACCGGTGGGTCACCCGGTCACCAAATGACCTTGACCTGAGGTTAATTTTTTAAGTTGACCTAACCAGGTCACCATATTTATGTTTCAAAGCGCTTCGACGAAAAAAACATGATGGTGTTAAAATAATTGCTATACCTTTTTAGATAAAAAGCTATTCAGAAAAAAATGACCACTGGAGCTCGAACTATTGACCTGAGCTCAATTTTTACGACACCCAAGTTTATTGCATTTTAAAGAGCTTTCGATTTTTCGTTTGTTCCTAAGCTATCACACAGTTTCCCGAGATATTTGGGGTTTGTTCAAAGCCAGGCACGTAGCCAGGATTTTGGCTCAGGAGGGGGCCACGTCGGAAAAATCACATTTTTGTCACTAAATCTCATTCTATCTAGTATGAAATCAATTTTGCTTCCTCAGCCATATGTTGCTGACCGGGGGGGGGGGGGGGCGTAGGGTCGGGTTTTCAGAGAATCCTCATTCTATCTAGTATGATTTATTTCGTCCTGTACGTCCCTGTTCAAAGCAGTCCTAAAACTTGAAAATTTGACCTTTGATTACCTCTGGTGACCTCAATATTGACCTAAGCCAAAAATACCCTTCGAAACCTTGAATATCCACGACGAGATCTTTCGAGCAATTATTCTGCGTCTTTCAAGCTCCTATAGTTTTCGAGTTAGACAGGGGGCCATTTTGACCCCCTGCCTAACTCGAAGCGAAGTTGTCTCGGAAGGTGGCGACGCCCATGAAATAACTAATGCCTTTGATAGAAGCACGGTTGCCCATCGGGATCGTGTGGCTATCTGTAATCCAGCCTTAGGTAGATCCGAGATTTGACTTCTCGGTCATTCTTTACCTCCTGACTCCTAAGGTCAAGCGATAGCGAAGTTGTCTCGGAGACCCACCGGGGCGCGAGTTAGAGGGAAAGCGATGGTGGTCGAAGGGTTTATGAAAGTGATTTCGGGAAACAGCTATGCGGTACCCAGTCATTCTTCCGTTTGCCCTAATGGGAACTTATGTTGTGACCTGAGGTCAAGCAGTGACCAGGGATGGTCAGATCTCTCGTTGCGCACCGTCTTTAGGCTAGTGGGGATATTTAACAGTTGAAACGACTTCGATAACTACTTAAGGATAAAAGTTATGCGGTACCCGAGATTTTACCTCCCGGTTACTCTTTGACCTTCTGAGGTCAATTGATTGACCTCAGCTAAAAATGCTTTAACATTTCAAATACAATCATCGACACAAATATTGCATATAAGTTTGAACACAATCGGCCGGTAAACAACGAATACGTTTTTGTACGGCTCGTCAAATAAATATTAGCGTCTTTACAGGTGACCTGAGGTCAAATAGTGAGCGATAGGGGTCAAGTCTTGTGTTGTGCACCTTCGGTGGGTTAAAGTGAAGGCGATGGTGGTCGAATGGTTTATCTAAATTATTTTTGGAAAAAGTTATTCGGTACCCAGTCATTTTCCCGTGTGACATAATTATAACTTATGCTGTGACCTGAGGTCAAGCGGTGACCAGGGGAGGTCATATTGTCATTTGAGCACCATCTATGGTCTTTTGCGAATGATTACCGTTGGGCTGATTCCCCCAAGTCGTTTAGGGAATAAGTTATTCCGTACCCCGCCATTGTCTAATGAGCTGCACTGAAAAATGTGCACGGGACCAGATGTCAAGCGGTGACTGATTCAAATGAAATCTGTCATTGAGCACTATCTATGTGCTTATGCAGAAATTATGGCACTACTATGGATTTCAGACCCCGTGAGACCCCGTTTTTTTGTCGATAACTTGTTAAAGGGAATGTTTCACTTGACATAAGATTTGAGTTGAGATGGCCAAGTTGTTGGATTTCCATTGAAATTAAGTATTGTAGAAGTTAAAACCCCACAGAGGTCTAATCAAAAGTAAATTTTAGTTTGGTTTTGACATCTGCAAAAAATAAGGCCCTAGTGTATTAGGGTAGCCTCTTAAAGCGATGTCGTCATCCCTTTTTATCAAATGTTGATGAAAGTAGACTTGTTTAACATTTGGCTATACATTAGCCCATACACTGTCATACATGTTGCAGCGTGGAAGGTTTTTTTCTATTTCCAAAATTCCTTCATATGAGGGGGGGGGGCGTCATCAGCCAAATACTAAAACTTAGTTTTTTCAATGAAATTGGAAGCACTGTTTTGTGAGAAACAAATGTCAAGAATCGTGTTCGGCAGAATTACTTCATATTTTGCACCACAAGCGGCGTACATTGGACAACTTTCAGAGAAGTGAAACATTCCCTTTAAGAAATGGCCGAATCCGAATTATTTTTTTTGCACTGTCTTTTTCAGCCCAGGCGCCGATTTCTGTCAGTAAAGTCTGTTAACAAAAAAATCAAAACTTATGGTACTTGTCATCGACTCGTAACGTAACGATCTGCTCGGTAGCCCATTCCAACAGCAGAGGCTATCGTGACGTAGGTTGTGAACTCAAAAGCACGTGCTGTCTTATCGTCATCACTCATCACCGTCGGTAGTCACGTGCTGTTGAGGTCACAACTCACATCCTACATCACGATAGCCTCTACTGTGGGGTCACTGGGAATTGTTTTACCGAGCAGATCGTAACGTTACGTGTCAATGGCAAGTATCCATAAGTTTTGATTTTTGTTAACCCGCGCCGGGCCGGTGCTCGGCGCCACCTTCCTCGGGCCGGGGGGGGGGGGGGGGGTGTTTCAACACCCCCCTTCTAACTCGGCTCCTATGGGACCTAGACATTGACCAAAAATACCGTTCGAGAGCTCGTCAGAAGGGATTTGGAAACTATTTCGCTGATTTTTTTATCAGGTCAATATTAGAGTCACCAGAGGTCAAATTTGCCAGGTTTTAGGACATAGCTTTTCCAGATAACCCCCGAATTATCTCAGAAACTATGGTAGCTAGGAGTAAACAAGTTAATAAGCATTAGATAGCTATTTAAATTTGCAATCGCACCCATGTCCTCAAATTTGAGCTCAGATCAATAGTTTAGGCTCCAGAGGTCATCAAATTCAAAATGCAGTTTTTGGTAAATATGTTTTTCTGAAATATAATTTTATTAAAATGAACATACATAATTTTAAACTATCGTGTTCCTCTCGTCAAAAGCTTTTTGAAAGTATGGCACGATGACTAGTAAGGTCAATTCAAAATTTGGCTCAGGTCAGGTCATTTGGTGAACCCAGATAGGTTAAGTTGCATATGGGGCGACGCGGACAGACGAATTACAAATACGTGGTGTCATCCGCTTCGTCCTCTATCTTTTTCTATCAGACGTCTATTAGCAAATCATTGGCTGATGACTCGTGCCTCAGATGACCTTGTAGAGATTCTAAGAACTAATCGACCTAGGTCCATTCGGAAATTAAGGCTAAAATAACATGATTCTGAAACTAATCAGCCTGATCCAATGCATACTTTTCAGAATAAGAAGCATATGTTTTATTTTTCCCATTCACTTATATGGGGAGGTCAGGAACTTGACCTGACCTAGTTCAGATATCAAATCGAGATATACCAACTTTAATGTCATGCTCTTATGAAACCCTGTTAAGTACGAAACCAATCAGCTAAAACTGTGGGCTTTGGTGGAACCGAGTCCGCAAACTTTTTCGGAGGTGGGGTCACTGACTAGCCTGGTGAACCTGACCTGAATGACCTATTGTAAAACTTGTCTGAAGCTGTACAAAAAGATGATCGAAAGAGGTATTGAAAATTTGGCGGCGCTACGCGCCGCCGTTTTTCCGATATCCAGGAAAAACCTGAGGGGGGGTTGTCTAAACACACACACACCCCCGGCCCCGCGCAGGTTAATTAACATACTTTATGGACAAAAATCGGCACCTGGGCTGAAATAGACAGTGCGAAAATTGTAATTCCGGATTCGGCCATTTCTTAACAAGTTATTGCCAAAAAAAACGGGGTCTCACGGGGTCTGAAATCCATAGGACTATTCGCCTACTTCAATTAGCGTAGGATAGGAATCATGCCGTAACACAATTTTTAGCTGAAACCACGTTTTTCACGTGTTTTGTGACATAAAGTCAGACGGTTGCGGAGCAAGGTAATCTGTTGTGTTGTGCACAACATATAGTCACTTTTGGATGGTTCTGACTGCTGTGCTCAGCTGCATCTAAGTGCGTTTTATTATATTGTATATAGGGTACCGCGCTGATATTTATCACCCATTTAAAAAGAAACATTTGGGACATGAGGTCAAGTAGTGACCCGGGCTGGTCTAATCTCGGTTTATGCATGATCCCCACCCTGTTCCGAGTATTTTGGCGTTTGAAACGGTGCTCGAAAGTCAAATGGGTGAGAAGTTATTGGGTACCCCGTATCTTTTAAAGATATGCGCCCATAACTTCATACGCAGTGCTCTGACGCCATCACGCTCCTTGATGGTAAATTTGGGCGAAATCGCAGTAACTTTGAATCCGTATTTGAATACGAATATGATTACGTTGCTGACTTCGGACATCTTGTCATTGCCATAATTTCGTCAACTCTCAGCAGTTGTGCCGCACACGTATCTGCAATTCGCGTAAATTAGTAGCACACGCAGTCACGTTACACGACATTGACAAGATAATAATCATATCTCAGATGCCGTGCTGTACCTAAGGGGCC
This sequence comes from Semibalanus balanoides, assembly GCA_014673585.1. Taxonomy (NCBI): domain Eukaryota; kingdom Metazoa; phylum Arthropoda; class Thecostraca; order Balanomorpha; family Balanidae; genus Semibalanus; species Semibalanus balanoides. The sequence goes on from VOPJ01008189.1 coordinate 11,316, forward strand.
CGCAAAAAAGTGAACAAAATCCACGAAGTTTTCTTTTAAAGAATGGCTCGTATTCAAGCGGCTCCGCTCTTAGGGCTCTGAACCTCCGAAATAGAGTCCTGCGTGCGCCACTGACCCTGCCCTTTTTGTTAGATTCGAAGGCGTGCTGATGATTCAGCAAATACTTCCAGCTATGAAACCACCGTCTTGCCCCACTATTTGCTGGGAGTTATAGCTCCAATACAGCCATGCTTGATAATGTTAACTTTTCTTCTTGCTTTGGTGTGCAGGGAAAATAACCGCTTTGTGCTGCTGGTATGTACAATGTATTTGTCTGCAATTTGCATCATTTTATTTATTTGCAACCGCACTGATAAAGGCAGGCTACCTGCTACCTGATGCTCGCTTCTGATGCTCAAACAAACTTCACCACTGTCACTTGTCAGGCTATAATGTATTTATCACTCCGACATGATGTCCGCCGGCGATCTTATCTTCTCTTAAAGTGATTTCAACGGTCTGATTTTCACCTCCACTTCCTTCAGGGAGTACTTGTCGCCTCTCCATGCGTTCCAATTGACGCCATTATTGCTAGTAGTTGGCCCAGACAGATACTGTCCGTTCAGGTTATTCCTGTAGCAGCTTTTGTACCACCCGGCTCCTTTAAACTTCTGCGCACAGTTGGTTGAATATATGTCCTGATCTTTGTCTTTGGTGGTGAACTTTTGACCGTTGTGGTAGCTGAAGCTGTCGCCGGCGTCGCCGGTATAGTTGGCGACCGACAGTCGGTACCCGTCAGCTTCAGACGCCACTCTAAACTGCTGGTAGATGGCGTGTTTCCGTCCACCGTCAAAGTCGGCAAGGTTCACTCGCAGTTCATATCGACGGTCTCGTGGGGCGGTCATCTTCCACAGATTCCCCAGCCCAAACCAGAACTCGGCGTCTAGCTCGCCGAAACCCTCCTGGTACGCCGCCCAGCCGAGGTGGAATTCCTGGCGCGGCTCGATGTCGGCGCGCCGCTGGATGACGGTCCAGCCGCCGCCGTCCTTGTCCAGGTCGCAGAAGGCCGGCACCGGCGGCTGGGAGTGGTCGAGGCCCGGCTGGATCAGGTGGATGCCGCTCCGGGCTCCGACCGGCAGGTCACTACAGTCGCGAGGTAGCGCTATCTCGTGACTGCAGTGACCTGCCAGTCGGGCAGTGGAGTCTGAGTGAGTGGTCGGCACGGTCCACATCAGAACTCAGCCTGACCGTCCGGTCTGTCCGGTTGCCAGCTCAAATCCAGACGGGATGGTTGATGTCCAACGGGAAGACAGAACCGTCTATGGTGGGAGCTGAGAATGTCCAGACTGAAGGACAGTCCATCCTGGCACGAGTCCCGAGTGTTCGGCTGAGCAGTCAGCTCATCCACTCGAGACGTCAGCTCTCCCAGTCCGGTGTCCAGCCTGTCCTGAATCTGGTCGTTCCGAGACGTCAGCTCGTCCAGTCCGGTGTCCAGCCTGTCCTGAATCTGGTCGTTCCGAACCTGTCCTGTGTCGTATCGAGCGCCAGCAGTCTGGAATCGAGCGTGTTGAGCCGGGAGTCGACGCCGATCAGCCGCGAGTCGAGTGCGTCGATCTGCGAGGCGAGTTTGCTGACCAGCGGCTGGATCTCGGACGTGATAGCTCGCTCGATGAGCCTCAGCAGTTCGTCAGGGGTGATGATGCTAACGCCGACCGAGGGCTGCGGCTGGCTGGCTCCGCACCGGCCCACCGCCCTGAGAACGGTCAGCAGAAGCGCCAGGCGGGCGCACTGCCGCGCGAGAGGAGACATGACGCGGGCGAACACGGCGAACACACGGCGAAACACTATGACACACGCGGACACACTATGTTCAGATCTATGTTCGTACTATGACAGACTATGAACAGGATATGACAACTATGACACAGCGTCGAACACACGGCCGTCCGGCCAGAGACGGGCGTCGCAATAGCAGTGTTGACGGGCCGAGCTGCGACTAACTCCGACTCTGACCCAACTGCAGAGAACTTTGTTGATGTGATCGACAGACGTGGCGCCATCCAGAGGGAATACCAGTGTCCGCCTCCGCTGCCTGCAGGACACGGGTCCAAGACTGGCAGCACGACAGGCAGGCAGGCCGAGTAAGGTCACCAGGTCACCGCTCTCTGAAAGTTGGGGGTTGGGGTGACCAGGACTGAGGCATTCTGAAGAAGTCGATTCTTTACATGGAACACCCATAGGTATATTTAAATTCGGATATGTTGGATCCCCCGCTTCCGACGCCCATGGCAGTCAGTGTTTATACTCATTCGCTCGGGTGCAGATTGGGTGCTGGCTGGCCTGCAAACTGGTCAATGTTTAGATGTTGCATGCTCGTTCATGAGGTCCACATAGCCTGTCCAGACTGCTATGGACGGTCCGTTCCGAGTAAACCATGGATAGGTGTCATTATCATCACTTTTTGTTGAAAGACTGATGAAATGAGGGATCACTGATTTGTGAACGTTGGGCAATATGTTTAATTGTTTAGTACACCAAACAGTTGATCGTGTTTGTATTGGTATTTAAAGCGATTTAAAAATAAGTGAACATCAGCGACCAGATTCAAAATATATTTGGAGATAAGGCAAATCTGACCTAGCACAACAGCTTCCTTCGCGCACAAGACCAAAAAACAAGCGAGGAACAGCAGGCACTGCATCCGAAGAAAGATCTGTTCGCCCGATTCAGCTGGACCAGCAACATGAAATGCACAACAATCGCACGAGAGCGGCCACAGTCATGGGTGCCGAGTCGACCGGCCTAAGGCCACCGTACCGCGACCGTAACCGCGGCTAAGTCAATAGTGACGCACAGACAGAGCGGATAGTTCTAAGAGATGGTGTTACAACTTACAAGCGGCACGTCTCTCAGCGGTCCGGCCGGAGCGTCCGTGCTCCGCGTCAGGGCCAGTCGGTTGTTCACTACACAGTGGCCGCTGTCGGTTAGTACCACACACACTTCGCCGAGTGAGTTTGTAACGCACTACGGCGCCGCACGGGAGTCAGCGCGCCCGACGCGCGCCAGCGGTTTGATCCCGAGCTTCGAGAGGATTCAGTCGGCAGCTGTATCGCAGCGCGGGAGGTCTGGACGTTCGCTCCACCGCCACGCAGGCGCGCAGGAACAGGGGCGCACTCGTCGGTGGGGGTCTGCTGCTGATGCACAAAGCGCAGGTTGCCGGCGCACCTGCGCCAACTCCTGCGCGCCGTCACCACGGCTGCTGCTGCTGCTGCTGCTGCCGCTGCTGCCGCTGCGGTGGCTCCAGTCGGCCTCTCTACAGCCAGCGTAGGCGGCAGGTCGGCCTCTCTGCAGCCAGCGTAGGCGGGAGGTCGGCCAGCCCCTCAGTGGACTGTGACTGAAGATGGCGGCGGCCTGACTGGCTGTTGACCACGCAGTCAAACGACGGCTTACGAGTACATGTTGTACTCGATCCAGTCCTCCAGAGAGAAGATGGCCTGGTTGGTCTTCTCCGGGTCCCGGTCGCGGAAGATCTCTGCGAAAAGGACACGACGGTGACAGCGGCAGTACCGAACAGGGGCGGCGGAAGGTATTTTGGGATGGGAAGGGGGGGCAAACCGCTGTTGACCCGAGGGGCAGCGTTAGCGAAAAATTAGTTGAGTGTGGTGTGTGTGTGTGGGGGGGGGGGGGTAAGAACGTCAACGAAAGCTTGTTAATGGGAGGGGTGGAGCCGTCAGCAAAAGCTTGTTGGAACAGCTGGAAGAAGTACAAATCATGAGCTCCAGCTGAAAACTGATTTTCGTTGCTTGTCAGTTTTTTTTTGGAAGATAATCAATCCCCCTGGCTCAATAATGAAAGGCCCTCTCCCGTGGCGGAGCTCTGGTCAGAGGGCTCCCTCAGGCCGACAGATCCCTCACTCCTCAGACATAGCGGTTTGTCGATTTACTTCTACTTTATTTGTACCTTGTTTGAAAACGGAGTGAAATTCGTTTCGAGTCACTTTGACCGGCTATCCCGGAATTGACTGGGGTCTCAGCCGAACGTATTGACCTGGGGGGGGGGGGGGGGGGGGCGTTAAACGCCCCCAGGTTATCTTCCGAACCAATAATCGCAGCGAGACGCACAAGGCGGCATTCGAAAGCTTTTATGTGACTTATCTGTAGCACACTCTCAAATGTCAAATTGAGGTCACATGTCAGATCACGGTAAGATCTAAGGTCAAAATCGACGTATTTGAGCGTATGAACCATACTTTCCATCCAAAGCCTTCGATTGTGACCATGATCACCCCAAGTACTCTCAAATGTGCGATAAACATCCCACACGAGCTTAAGTGAGATTGTTGGCAAAGGGGGCATTTCACGGCCAAACGATAGTGCCTGACACCCGACCATTTTTGAGTTGGATCAAAATAAGTGTATAGGGTAATCTTATGCGCAGAAAATGACTGCCAAAATTATAGACCTCTCAGGTCACGTGTTTTAAAGTTATCGCCTCGGGCATTGTTGCAAGGTCATGGTGCAGGTCAATCTTTGTCCGCCATTATCGCCGGAAATTTGTGACGCAATCTAACTTTGTCATATATCGTTGGAATGGCAATGAGCCATGCTATCAGATGGTACCGTTATATGTTTGGCAGTGCCGGCCAACAGGAACTGCGCGATCGGGTGGTGAGGTCAGGACCTGCGCAACAAGCTCTGCTTAGCGTGGGTTCTGACCTTGTAAATCTATCTATACAAAACATTCAGGCTACATTTATATAAAAACGTCAGGTCACATAAGGTCATTTTTAAATTAATGTAAGTATCTAAATAAAAAGGCATATTTGTAAACCAATTTTGTCTACAAAATACAGTGATAACATTTATTTATCGGTGTCTGGTTCTCAAAAGCCAGACACAATTTAAAATATGATGTCATGAGCTACCCATATTCTAAATACCACGAGTCAGTCAAAATTTTATACTATTTTGAAATTCGATAAAGTAGTTGCCCATATGTGGTTCTCTGATATATATACTCGGTTTGGAATGTTTTTGACAAATTTATTTTTTTGCAATTTTTTTCTCCAAAAGTGTTTTGATATTTTTGGTAAAAAAATGAAACAAGTAGAAAGTCCGAGATAGCTATGTTGTAGCCCTTGTCATAAGTTATCTTTTGCACTTTTTAGATTGCATTTTTATCCAAATATGACATTTGTACGTACTCCGAATTCTTAATATAAGGTATGTCACATGTCAGGTCATGGTCAGGTCAAAGTAATCAGATCAAGGTCACTAAAGGCTAATGTTTCGAAATTCTAGTTTTGTTTTTAAAAAAAAAACCAGTTTACGTTTATTTTGTCCGTATGTTGGTAGCTAAAGCCAAAAAACGTAACTTAAACAATGCGTCATGAGTTGGGTATTATATTAATTCGGAAGCATAAGTCAGCCAAAAAATAAAGATGTTCCTTTGCAATTTGGCTTGGGTATCGTTAATACTTGGTTCTCTAACATATATTTCGTTCTTTGAAGATTTAAAAAATGTAGACATTGTTAGAAATACATTTTTGGTTGTAGTTGTTTGGTCAAAATCCAAAATTTTCGCAATTCCTAGACATTCCGAAGAGAACGTTATTTTGCGTTCTAATGACGTTTTTATTTGCAATTTGCATTACAAATATATTTTATACGATTTTTCAAACATTTATAGTTTTTCACCGAAAATGGCTAATTAAAACGTCATTATCTCCCAAAGTACAAATTTGGTGAGAAGGCGTATAATTGATGCAGCATAACGTACTGAACGGTTGACGTCGCTATCTGACATCGTTTTGATGTTATTGAGAAAACCCTGGAGGGAAAGTAAAATGTACTCCCCCCAGCGGGGCTGGTTTAAGTTTAGCTGATTCTTGTGTCAAACTCGTGCGTACTGACGTCACAAAATTATATATATTTCAAGAGAGGGAGATAAAAATATAAAATTACTTCATTTCTGCACAGAAGACGTAAAATCGATGCATGAGAAGGTACTCTGTTTCACGTTGATAGCACTTTTTTTTAGCTAATTCAAAAGCTCTTCAAGGGGGGGTAAACGTCCCCCAGTCAATGCCAGGCTATGGGGTCTTTCGGGCTATTGGGCCCTTCAAGACTCAAGGGGGAGAATTGCTACATGCCCCCCCCCATATGGGTCCGCCACTGAAAGAGGTAACCTGTTATGCGATGGCAAAGTACATAATGCAGAAGAGGCAGGAGGCTGACCAGTGACCACCGAAGCCGCTCTCTCATTGGTCAAACGGCCAAGATGTGCAAAATAACCGCAGGGATCATAACCGCGGGGATCTCGCTGGTTCCTCGGGAGTTCGGGACATCTCCTCATTGGCCAATACCAGAAAGCTTTGATGTCATTAGACTATATTGGACTAGTTACCCAGGTCGAAATGCATGAGATCTTGTTTCAACAGGTTCAAGGAAAAAGCTTCCGTAGGTATGTGCCATGTGGTCGGACATGTTTGCATCCAAGTCTTTCGACAGGGGGAGAGGGTACCTTGCCCTCTCGGCAACGGAACATTTTTTTTAAGTTCCATACGATATTTTTATTTGAGAACAAATTTCCAGCCACACCAACCGAGTAGTTGCGAAGAAATAAGCCACCACTGAAAACCATGGCAACGGTCGGATCGCTCATACGTAGACTTTTCCCCTAGTTGAAGGAAGACCTCGCATCTCCTCGGTAATAAGGCATGTTGTTCCTACAACATCCAGCAGTCAGGTAGAAACTGCTGTCCATACAACAGGCTGCTCAGTACAAGTACTTCCATCTAAGCCAACTTACCCATGCAGGTCTTCAGCTTCACGGAACAGGCCATGAAGTCGTCGAAGGCGACGTTACCTTCCTTGTCACCGTATCTGAAAGGAACAATGAAAGTGAAACATCCAACACAAGTGAATTTAACACGAATCCTAGTTTGTGTCATTTCTCGATTGACGCGTGGCTGACAACATTCTCTCCTGATCGTGCTGCAATGAACACAGACTCACAGTCAGTAAGTACTGAATGCCCGTCATCGGCGCGGATCCCTGGATCGGATCCATAAGATAAGGATTCCGGATCCACCGGGATCGCAGATCCATCCTTACAATTTGTTTAGAGATCCACTGAGAGCAACGATCCGACTTTTAAATCGACCATGGGATCCACTGGAATCCGAAATCATAGCCACCGTTTTGTTTAGGGATCCACCGGGATAACGTCATGTCTGCAATTGTTTAAGGTCGATATTTTCATAGCCTATAGTTAAGGAAATGTTGTCGATACTTTTTCAATGTTTTGTAAATGGAATAAGTTGGTGACATATCTTTGTCAATTTTTGTCAATAAATGCTCAACTATGACAGCGCATTTCCATAGCATCCTGCCAGCTCTAAGAACCCTTAGGAACATACATCCACATTCATTGCCATTACGAGATCCTGTGTGACCTAAGCTCCGCCTCCGCCCCACAGAAGCGGCGCGGCCCGACTCGCCACTAACCTGTGCATCAGCGAGTTGAGCAGGTTGTTGTTCACCCGATACCCGGCCTCGTTGAGCGCCGACCGCAGCTCGAAGGAGCTCAGCATGCCGGTGCCGTCGGCGTCGTGCTGCTTGAACACCGTCTTCCAGATGCGGATGCTGCTCCACAGGGTCTTGAACTCCTCCAGACCGAGCTTCCCCGAGTTGTCGACGTCCATGAGCGCGATCATTGAGCGGGCAGTGTCCTTACTGAAGCCCTCGAACTCGAACTCTGAGGCATCGGCAGACAGATGATGTCAGATAACTGTGTCACACAGCAGCTGGTGTGACTCACACTCACACACACACACCACACACACCAGCTGGGTGAGGTCACACACACACCCACCCAGCTTGACTTTTCGCACACCGGGAAGTCTGCTCGGATTGGAGAACATCAGCATCCCAGAGTGGTATGAGTAATTATTGGGTATGTATGTATGTACAATGGAACGCACAACAAACTGGTAGGCTGCGTGAGTAGTAACACTTAGCAAGAACGCTTAGGATTTCGGTTGGTATATTGGAATACACAAGTATGGATGTGTATTGTGTACGGTATAACAGATATTTGTGCGGTAGAAACCAGCAAACTATGTAGTGCCGTTGCGGTTATCATAATTTTCGCTAATGTTAACATTCATTTTTTTCGTATTCGTATGATTAGTATGATTAGTATGATTAGTATAATTATGACAATTGTGATGCTATTTAATATTCGTGTTATTGTTTTATTATTATTATCATAAACTCATATCAGAAGAAAATTGTTATAAGTATTAAGTAGTACTACTTCAGCTAGTTCACTGCATGTAAACTTATCCGAAGGAACAGAGTGCGAGACGGAGAGGACGTGCGTAGAGGATGCTCTAGTGATGAAGAGGATGCTTTTAGACATCAATTTTAAAGTGAGGTTGAAACGTGACGAACATGAAACATCCCAGACAGGACGAGAGAGTCGGAGATAAAACTTACGACTGAACTCTGCGGAGTGGCGTGGAATAAAACACGGGTTAGTTGGGGGTGAATATAATTTTCAGTAGTCACTCCAGTCGCATTTCACTGGTCGAGTTAATCACAAGTTCACAATATGCAATTACTATTTACCTTCATTAAAACAATATCATATTTCCATTCGAACAATACAATATTTGCATTAAAATAAGGTAATTAAACAACAGCTCTCCAGTGATTATGTTCTCCATGAGGACACCATTTCATATGAAGACGCGACATATGATGTTAAAGTCGATCAAGACACGAGCTTATACATAGTTAGAACACAGGGATAACCTCGGGATAACGAGACTGTCAGATTTAACCACAAGTCTTCAGATCGGCAAATGAGAATGATCAGGATCATGAGTTAAAAATAAATACAACTTTACATATTTCGCATTGAATAATTGAGCTCAGCAGAAGTGAGGCTTAGCTGGCCAGTATCTGATATCTCAGCCACCTAGCCGTCAGCGCGGGACCCACCTTTCTTGAGAGCGTAGTCCAGCACCTGTTTGAGCTCCATCCAGTCGATCTCCAGATCATCGCCGGCGATCTTGTTGAAGAACTCACGCACCATCGTGTCATACTCCGACTCCTCCTCCAGCTCAGGCTTCACCTGTCAGTCAACAGCATCTCAGTCAGCTTTAACAGTATCGACATCATCTCCGTCATCACCATCATCATCGACACCTCTAGTTTCGTCTTCACTGGTGAGTCAATAATACCTCCGTCACCTTCACCTCAGTCCGCATTACACGTCAGACATCAACATCTCAGCCAACCAGACCTCAGGCGGCTTTACCTCAGTTAAAAACACTTCAGCCAACAGCAGACACATAGTCACCAGTCAGTATCACTGGCACCAACAACATCTCCAGCATCATCAACGTTACGACGACCACACACGCGCGCAGACAGCACAACATAACTTGGGTAAACACGGGTTAAGTTGGCATTATTTGAGATATAATATTGAAACGCGATCAAAATATTGATACGCGACGTATAGTTTGTCGAGTGTTGTTCGTGTGACTTGCATTTATTGTGACAAAAGCATTGGGCGGAAACGATGTACTTTTAATATGTCTGGTATACATACCACAATAAAAACGACTGACATCCCATGGCTACCAATTAAATTGGTTCAGCTTTTGTGTCAGTAACGATACATAGGCGCCAAGCGACTTATCACTAAACCAATAATTAAAAAGGAAACTGGACATTATAAGGGAAAACGGGGCCAACATCTAATTTAACGATTTCTTCCCTTTAAAAGAAAAGCTTCAAAACACCGACTTGAGCCTTGACCAAATCTCAAACCGTTTTATTTATAATTTGCACACCAAGATTAACACAGAGAACAATCCATTTAGCCGGATCGAGCATAAGGAACCGAGTCAATGTGATGTGGGTTAGTAGTAGTACCCAATACAACCGACCCAATGTAGAGCGGTTCCACAGGCAACAATTCTGGACGAACTACAAGCATGCAAAATATTCCCTGCCAGAACACCTGCAGCTTGTCAAAGTGTTTACAACAACCGCGAAGCTGGCAATGTCGCCCTAGCCAGAGACAGCACAGTATGTATGCGTTGCAGTGGCGTCGCCACACAATTTTGAGTTGGGGGCGGTGGGCAGCCAAGGGTTTGGGGAGGGCAGCCCATAGGGTTAATGTTCATATCCTGCGAATGTGAGAGGTTAGACTCTTGCTGGAGCGATCCTGCCTCCAAGCCCCCCCCCCCCCAGCAGTGGCGACGCCCCTGATGCGTTGATATGCAACAAAGCACTTATCCCTCGCCAAGCATATAATACCAAACAAGACAACATACAACTAGTTTTGCCATGTTTTCCGCAGCTATGTGGTGATGATATGGCCGGGCTCGAATTTACGTGGGACACACAGCACTGTTCTGCAATTCAACCTCACCGAAACCCGAAACATTCGCAGAAGTCCCGAGATATACCAAGCAATGAGCTGTAGCGTTGTTAAGCCGTCTAGGATCGAACAGCTGGACACATCCTCTCTCGCCAAGGTTACAATGGGTCTGTTCCCGTCGCGCCTCCCGGGAGGAGTTTAAAGCAAGTTGGAGCAGCCCATAGCAGCCGCGTGGGAGCCGCCACGGGAACGACCGGAGGAGGTTAGAGGCGGTTAGAGGCAGTTGGAGGTGCGACGGGAACAGACCCAATAGTCCGCAGCCCACCGCAGGGTTTTAGTAACTCTTCCTCAGACACCTTTCCTGGAGAAATCCGTAAACAGCCCGCTCCATGCAGAAGCAAGCGGCGACCACCCTGTCCTATAGCCAGCGAGCGAGACAAGCAAGCAAGCTAGAGTTAGACCCAACTCACACCGTCCGGGCCGCTGTCCCGAATGTTGAGACCCGCCGTGATCTGAAAACGGCGCCAGGCGGGGCCGTGTTAGGCCCGACGGGGGGGGGGGTGTTAAACCGGACAGGGGTGTCAGAAGCCGTATTAGGCCAGACAGGATAGCATGAAGCTGTGTTACACTGGGTGCTAGACTGGGGAGCGGATAGGTGCTATGCTAGACCATAAATGGAGACAGGGGTGCCGTGAGAGGATTGAGAGGGAAGTTGAAGCCGGTTAGATCTTCTGAGTGTGCAGGGACTAGGGAGACGTTTAGGGCAACCAGGGGAGTTGGACGCTGTGCTAGACCGGAAACGGGAGCAGGACGGAGCCGTGTTAGACAGGACGGAGTCGTGTTAGACTGGACGGAGTCGTGTTAGACAGGACGGAGTCGTGTTAGACTGGACGGAGTCGTGTTAGACTGGACGGAGTCGTGTTAGACTGGACGAGTCAGTGTTAGACTGGACAGAGTCTGTAGACTGGACGGAGTCGTGTTAGACTGGACGGAGTCGTGGTTGAACTGGACGGAGTCCGTGTTTAGAGCTTGGACGGAAATCGTGTTAGACCTGGACCGGAGTCGTTGTTAGACAGGACGGAGTCGTGTTAGACTGGACGGAGTCGTGTTAGACTGGACGGAGTCGTGTTAGACAGGACGGAGTAGTGTTAGACTGGAGAGGGAAACGGAGGGGCACACCGGACTCATCAGCCAGTCAGGACGCGGTGCACACCACAGAGGAAGTGCAGGGGTGAAGCAATGACTGGGGCAGGTCAGGTCGGCGGTGGCTAGTCAGGTCAGGTCAGGTCAGTAGGGGGTCAGAGTGAGGCAAGGTTAGGTCAATGGTGGCCAGAGTAAAGTCAGGATCAGGTTAGTGGAGGCCAGAGAAAGGTCAGGTCAGTGAAGGCAAGAGCCAGCTTAGAAGGCAAGTGAGCACAGCAATCGACAGCTATAGTTGCTAGTGACACACCAAAGTTAGTGCTTGATTTGATCGAATATAGATCTTATAATACATTATTCGGGTTACACATGATGACATTGCTAATCCGAAATGCACGCACACACAATGACAGCTAATTCAAAGTGCAGCAGACGATAGCGCAAAAGTAGCCAGACTTCGCAGCATGCTGGAACCGATGGCGGGCACAAGTAACTTACTTACCATGCAACTAACCAGGCACATCCAACGCTCACACAGCACACTGCAGCCTTTCAGAACATCAACTGGTGCCAGAGCTGCGCTGCCTAAACCCGACTTGTTGGGAGGGCTCATGGTTGATAAAATAGCCCTTGTTGGCAGGCGGAGTACTTCTCTCGGGCAAAATTTATACACAACTGTAGGACACTTACCATAGATTTACCAGAATATCATACATATATGAAATAACATTTCACACTTAAGCAAATAATGCTATAATTATCTCATGATATTGACTTATTGATGACTGAAAAAATACTCCGCAACCAAAAAGGGGACAATTTTGCCAACTTTGAATCCTGAACTTTTCCATGACGGGGAGCGTAATCCGCTCCACTGCCCTCCTCCTCTATCCCTTCTCTATCCCTCCTCTATCCCTCCTCTATCCCTCCTCTATCCCTCCTCTATCCCTCCTCTATCCCTCCTCTATCCTCCTCTATCCCTCCTCTATCCTCCTCTATCTCCTCTATCCCTCCTCTATCCGTCCTCTATCCCTCCTCTATCCCTCCTCTATCCCTCCTCTATCCCTCCTCTATCCCTCCTCTATCCCGCCTCTATCCCTCCTCTATCCCTCTCTCTACTCACCGAGTCGTCCACCTTGCCCGGTCCGACCTCCTGGTCGTTCTCCTCCATGTTGTTCTGCTTCTCGGAGAAGACGCGGATGATGAACTCGCCCTCCTCGTTGGGCTCGAACGTGCTCGGCACGATGCAGTAGGAGCCGGGCGGCAGCTTGAAGCGGCACGACACCTCGCGCAGGTTGATGAAGCTCGGAGCGCGCGCCACCGACGAGTTGTAGCGGAAGTAGCTGGTGTCGAGCGGCGTTGGGCTGCCTTCCGGGTCAGAAATCTGGCGACAGGTTAATATAGTCAGGTCAGGTTAGGTCAGGTCAGGCATGGTTGGATTAGGTCAGGTCAGGTCAGGCTAGGCGGTGTCGGTGAGCTCTCAGAGAAGGGAACCTTAAAGGAAATAGTTCACCTTGGATTGTTTTGTTCAAACTCGATTTGATTATATTTTGAAATACAACTTCTTTTCATATTGTCAAAAATAGTCATACATCGCGCCGATTTGAGATAGAAGGACGTACAATATTCATTTTACCAAAACTATATGCGTACTCTACAACTTCAAACGAAAGAATCGAATGGCTAGCCAATCAGATTCGAAGTAATCCGTAAAGATTACTCGTATAGCCTCCCGAAGGCCCACATTCTTGACATTCTTGTTTATGGCCGCCACATTTCTTCGACAAAAAAGTCAAATGTAATTCGGCTGGAGAGCCTTTTCAGTCCAGATAACTTGCAGTTAGGGTTTTTTCAACACGAGCTACAAAACTGCTATCTCAGTTCAAAACCCATGTTGAAGGTGAACTATTTCTTTTAAGGTAGAAAGTGAAGGTTCAGGCCATAACAAGCCGTTCTGTCAGGTCAGGTTAGGCATTATGTGCTGGGCTATAAGAAACACGGCAGGAACCAGAGACAACGCAACCGCCAGTACAAGTTTGACAAGAAGTACCGTTTTCAGCAGGATATCACTCTAGTAGAGTCTGTGACGATTTGTGTCAACTTTTCCCATCGCCCCTAGTCACAACTATTACCGTAAAATGTGATAAAAGGACGAAACTTGTTAAATATTTACCCAAGGAAGTTTCTTGGACCTAACAAACCGGCAAGTCTTCTTCTGAAAGTGTGCAGTTTCCATGACTAATAATTTTGTGAGCTGTTTGGTCACCACATGAGTACAACAAATATGCAATGATGTACTCGTAAAACGCTAGTGTTGACTTTTACAACAACATTGCTATCTTTGATCCCTGACCCTGAGTGCTTGAGTATTCAAGATAATGCAAATTACGAAAATGAATGAAAATGTTAAAAATTAATGAAAATTTAGCAAATGAATGAAAATGAAGAAAACGAACGAAAATTAAGAAAATAAACCAACATTAAGAAAACAATGCAAAATTACGAAAATTAATGAAAATCAAGAAAATGAATGCAAATGAAGCATGACTTGAATATGATATGACATGATGAATGGACCACAAAAGGCACATGCACAACACATTGTATACTGAAACCCATCGATTTGGTATGATCCAACACAGCAGGACATTTCATCAAACCGCACATATCATGCCCGGCGCCGAGTATAACGGGGTTGATCACGGCGTGCTGGTTGCCATACTCTATGAATGTGACTTTGTCATCTATAATCTCTTCACAGCAGCCGCTGGCGTTCTCTCGCGTGGTAGATGGCGATAGATTGGACAGATTATAATCATATAGACAGATTGTAATTATAATTTGCACCTCTACTCCCTATTCTGATTATTAATGGCCGCTCTCTCACGTGGTAGATGGCGTATCCGATGGTGAGGCAGTCGAGGCCGAGTTTGCGCTGCGCACGCCGGTTCTTCTGCATCAGAGCCACGATGACGGTACACTTTTCCTCGTCATCGTCTTCGTCCGGGTCCGTCAGGTTGACGACGTACTGCGGGTTGTGCGCGAACGAGCCTGGGACGGGGCACAGACATTCATTTCAGCATTTTAACTCTTCGGTTCTTTAGTACTTTCACATCACACAACGCCTCTAAATATAATGCACATTCCGTTAATACAACAACCAATCAGGAAACTAATTATGTTTCAAATACTCTAATCACGTATCCACAAGTCGTAACTTCGATCAAAGTACACAGACTCTAAGTGCCGGGGCTCGGACACGACTGCGAGTGAGCCGTTCCGGTCTCCCGCCACCCCTGCGCTGCCAGGACACTCACTGATGTTGTTTTCCTGCATCCACCGGCGGTGACGCCACGGACCCAGCCTCCTTCGAACACGGACATCTCCCAGCGCTTCGTCTTGTTCTCCTCGTCGTCATCTTCGAGACTGTCCGGGCTCAGGTTACACAACTCCAGACGCTGCGGGGTGCAAAGGGAACGGTCAGATGGGTGCATCTTCGAGACTGTCCGGGCTCAGGTTACATAACTCCAGAGGATGCGGGGTGCAAAGGGAACGGTCAGATGGGTGCATCTTCGAGACTGTCCGGGCTCAGGTTACACAACTCCAGACGCTGCGGGGTGCGAAGGGAACGGTCAGATGGGTGCATCTTCGAGACTGTCCGGGCTCAGGCTACACAATTCCAGACGCTGCGAGGTGCAAAGGGAAAGGTCAGATGGGTGCATCTTCGAGACTGTCCGGGCTCAGGTTACACAACTCCAGACGCTGCGAGGTGCAAAGGAAACGGTCAGATCGATATGGGTGCATCTTCGAGACTGCCCGGGGTCAGGTTACACACCGGTCTCCAGACACTAGTGGGTTCAAACGGCAGGGCCAACTGCATCAGAAGTGATTAGCTGTTCCCAGCTTCAGACAGACTTCAGACAGGCTCCAGACTCTAGGATGAGAAACACCGATTACCCACGACCCTGCCTAAGCATGGTTCTAGATCGAAGAAGCTTAGTAATGTCGTGGAATGACTGGATATGTGCTAAATTTACATGGCTTACTGATCTTTAACCATGCCATACCAACTATTATGCTTCACCCAAAGCGCGATTCCTTGATTCAACGTAAGCATACATGCGAACGTCATCTCTCAAAGTCATGTAAAGTACTCGCACATTGGCAGAGATACATATTTACGTCATCTGGAAGCGAAGTATCACCTGGAAGTTTGCAATGAAGTCCTTGAAGGTCATCCAGAACTCTCCGTCGGAGTCGAACGTCAGGCCGATCTCCCGGCGGGACTCTTCAGGGATATACTCCCACTCTGGCGACCTGAGCAGAACAGTAAGTAAGAGAGGTACTCTACCAAATTTCTGAAGAGACGCACTGTCACACAAACACACCGGCGAATTGCCGGCAAATTGTACACCTTCAATAGTCGACAGACACAACTACATTTAGATATGACGCGAGACAACTCAGTCGCCTCAGTCGCAGTCGCCTACTCACGACTCAACTCAGTCGTCTACTAACGAGACAACTCAGTAGTTTACTCACGAGACAACTCCGTAGTTTACTCACGAGACAACTCAGTAGTTTACTCACGACTCAACTCAGTCGTCCACTCATGAGTCGACTCCTTCAACTCACGAGTCACCTCAACTCAGCACCGAGTCGGCAGTCTACTCACGAGTCGGAGAAGGCGCCCTTCCACTCGGCCTCGTTTCCCCAGGGGTTTCGGACGCGGATCATCGGGATCTGCCCGCTGACGCGCGGCGTCTCGATGTCGGCCAGGCACACCTTGGTGATGGAGTAGGCGTGGCCTCGGATCAGGCCGTTGGACAGCTCGGCTTCCGTCACGTTCGGGTCCGGCTGCGAGGAGGGAGAGACATGGGGCGCGATTAGAACAGGGCATAGAGAACAGAGTCAGAGAACACAGAGTCAGAGAGAACAGAGTCAGAGAGAACAAAGTCAGAGAGAACAGAGTCAGAGAGAACAGAGTCAAGAGAACAGAGTCAGAAAGAACAGAGTCAGAGAGAACAGAGTCAGAGAGAACAGAGCCAGAGAGAACGGAGTTCAGCAGCTGCTGAGCGGCGGAGGCAGGCGGTGACGTCAGAACAGAGGCAGGGAACACAGAACAGGGAACAGATTTCAGCTACGGGGCGGCAGAGACGTGACGCAGCATTAGAACACGGGAACAGATTTCAGCTACGGGGCGGCAGAGACGTGACGCAGCATTAGAACACGGGAACACAGAACAGACTCGCGCTGCGGAGCCGTCGATACAGGCGGTCCGATAAGAACAGTGAACTGAAGAGTCGGCCAACGGACCTCTCCCGTCATCTGGGAAGATCGCAGTCTGTTGCGAGACTGCGATCGCAATGTACTGCGAGATTGTGAGTGTAGTGAAGTACAGTATGCATTACAAGCAGCTATTTCGATGAGCAGGGACAATTATCGATGATACATAAGTAGATGACACTTCTTACGACATAACTAATCGATCTCACCTACCTCGATAGAACATGCCATGAGCGACTTGCGCTCGTTGGCCTTCACCAGGATCTGGAACAGGTTGTCGGGCGCCTTGTCGATGTCGTACATCTCGGTGACGCCGCCGCTGAAGTCCTCCATGGCCTCAGACGTGGTGCCGCCCTTAAGCGACTCGTAGGAGCCATGCAGTCTGGCCAAGGCGGGGTTAGAAGGGGTGCGGGGTCTTAGACACGGGCATAATATACAACGGACTGATAACTGCATGATGAACATAATTGTACCAGAGATTTGAATTCCGATTAATAATTGCTTCAGTTGTTCGAATTCAGATGCGTGGTTTATTTCGCTACTCGTACAAAGAGTCACACCAGAAGGCGATAAAGTACTTAATCACCAATTAACTAATAACATCTACACAGCACCACTCAAGCATCATTCTTGCAATCCAATTAAATAAATTCAAATCAACCAAACATAAAATAAAACTAAGCTTCTCTGTACGGGCCAGCTGTCTGCGGGTCAGGAGAGGAGTTTCCGGGTTTCTTACTTGGCGTAAGCCTTCTCGAGCAGAGCCGACCAGAACTCGCTGTTGTCCTCAGAGTGCATGAACACCAGCTGGCCATTGTAGGTGGGCAGCCGATCGTCGACGATCACGTCCACCCACCGGCCGTACTGCCAGAACCTGGTGGATAAGTGTCAGGTCACAGGTCTGTATTATGCAGCCACATAGCAGGAACACGACCATAGAAGACAGAGTGACCACATCCGCACCCAGGACAAACGGCAGGCCATAGGCCAGTATAATGTTGTCACAGGTCACAGGTCACTGCCCTGTGTCTGCCACTGCATTGTGTCTGTCCTGTCTGCACAGACTAGGGCTGTCGGGGTGGACAACCTGCAGTAGTCACTAGTCAGTCACGCTGGCAGAACCTAACAGGACACGGGTCACAGGCAGGATAGTCAACAGGTCACAGATCAGTATGGTACTGACACAGACCAGGGACACTGACGTCTGGAGCCAGCGGCCTGCGATGACGATGATAGGGGTTTTACGGCGCCGTAA
>VOPJ01008190.1:0-22536 GCA_014673585.1 Semibalanus balanoides
GAAGCCCCTTAAATACCGTGCCTCAGAAGATGAGAACCACTCTGCTCTGAGGTTGAGACAGCCTGCCATTGCGCCTCTCCAGAACATCTCTCAACTCGGCAGGTAGGGAAGATTGTGGCTATTTTGTGCGCCCCATGTTGGGGCAGTGAAGATGTTGTTTAATAATGCAGAATAGTTTCCTTAATTATCTGTTGGACATTCTTTAGAGACACCGTTTACTTTTCCCGAGACGAATTTACATGTATGTCGTGCTTTTGTCCCTTTTTTCAGTATGATACACATTGTTGATAAAGTTCTGTCCCTGGTACGTAGGTGTAAATTTTGAGTAAATAAACATCTTTTATATGTAGAGGGCAGCCGTACTCTTGTGTCGTTCACCATATGGCTATGATTAGCCGTACCATATTTTTGATAAAAGCAAAAAAACATTCCTGGCGTATTATGACCATCAATTTATATGTTGCACCAGCTTGCCCTAGCCTTTTGCCAAGCGTGCCCTGCCACGAGGAGTGTTGTGTTTTTCGTAGTTAATTGGTTTGTCTTGATGTAGCATAAGCCAAAACATTTATTCTCGCTAAGTGACTTTGTTTTATTTGATAAAGTAGCGAATAAGTTGTCAACGGTAACGAAATCCATCTACATATACTTAATAAATTAACAATACAATCACAAACCTTGCCGATTTTATTAAAGCATTTCCAATTATCTTCGGTTTTCCCTACAACCTTCTCCGAAGCAATAAAGCTGTTCTTCAGATCTATCAACTCTGCTCTCTGGATGACCCGTCCTGACCTCTCCAGAGTCACCATGCCGTCGACTCTGCGTCTCACGCTTGCTGGCACGCCGTCATCACCCCGCATCCGCTGTCTGCCCGTCTTTCCGACTGAAACAGTTCAGAGACATGTGCTACTGGAAATTAACGACATAAGCGGTTGGATCATGCACACGCCTGCAACAAAGTCCTTCCCCACGCGAACCATGGTATCGACCACGATCTGGACCTCAACGCCTTCATCGGTGAGGATCTGTTGGACTACACGCAGGCCTGGATCGGAGTACGGGGATCCTACTACGAGGACTCTTGGACCTGGACCGATGGATCGCCGTATGACTTTAGCCAGTGGTACGGAGGCGACCCGGACTACAGTGGGGAAACGTGTGGTGTTATCAACTATATAAACCAGGGCGACTGGACCGGATTCAGTTGTGACTATAGTTACTTCAACTTTATGTGTCAGATAGCTGCTTACGAGGACGATGGTACCCGATAAAAGACACTTGTATCTGACATGGTATTCGCTAACGGAGACCTGCATCTGACATAACATTGGCTTATGGAGACCTGTATCTCATAAGATGGTACCCATTAACGGATTAACGGTATCTGATATGGTACCCATTTACTGAGTTATGTATCTGAAATGGTACATGCTAACGGTTAACTGTATCTGACCTGTGACTGATTTTGACCTCATCTAATCCTCTGTTTCTAATTGCATACTGCATTGTATTTATTTCGGCACATTCTGGTCATTTCTGGCACCGGTTCAATACATATTTTTGAGTTGGTATGTCTTTTAAGTTGGAATGGAAGCAAAAGAATGGGATGGATAAGGTGGCTGTCTTTACGTCTAAAAGCGATATTGTGTCTGCAGCCAAACTGGAATGAGCATGAAGAATATGAACACATAATTGTTAAAATGAGTAGTTTGTATTCAAATCACTGTGACTAAGTAGCCTCAATCTGTTATGTATTAGTTATTAATAGGATCACTAGAACAAAATAAAGACAGTTGTCAGGGTCTACACATGCTTTTTGTATGTAATATACAGTTATGCTTTTATGTAGTAAGGAAAAGTGTGGAAAACAGGACCAACGGGGTTATTTGGACCACCAAAGAGGATAGATTTGACACGTGCACTGGAGAGCGGTATGCCACTAACACGTACTGGAGGGGGGCACTTGCCCCTCCCCCCGCCTGAAATCTTATAACGTATGAGATCTTTAACTTCCAAACTTGCAGGTTAGGTAATTGCTATGATGATCTGCATTTTTTTAATAGTTTGAGACTTTTTTCGGATAGTCCCACTTAAGGGTGAGATTATTTACATCTATCTTAAATCACAATTCAATCAAAACAACACAAACAGACATTATCATAAATCAACGCAATCATCAAGCGATGCAATAATCATCGTTCACGCTCTGGTTAGACACACTCACCGTACATCATATCGTCACGTTCGAACGACCGATCGAACGCTACATACCTTTGGTCAAGTACCTACAGGTTTATTAGTCGCGCCGCGTTATCCAGAGTCCCCCCCGAAAAAAAATTATACAAAAAAATATATAAATAACACAAGTCCTACCCTTCTTGCATATGTGTGTGTATGTGTGTGTGTGTGTGTGTGTGTGTTGTGTGTAAGTGTGTGTGGTGTGTGTATGTGTATGTGTATGTGTGTGTGTGTGTGTGTGGTGTGTGTGTGTGTGTTGTGTGTGTGTTTGTGTGGTGTGTGTGTGTGTGTGGAGTGTGGTGGTGTGTAGTGGTGTGTTGTAAACAAAGGTAGAACCAAGCGTAACAACCTCGCAGTAGATATGCACGGTACTACTCCCTTCCCGGACACCTCACCACCGGGTACGACCCATGGGGGGAGAGCCTGTATTGAGCCAACCGAGAGCCCGGGCGACGACAGTTTACCTAACTAACATGACACACAATGAACATAGCTTCTAAACATAAGCGCAGCTAGCGGTTAGACCAAGTGGAAGAAAAGCATGACCAAAACTTGCACCTCCAACCGAACGAGGAAACCGTCTGCACCCAGCCTGAGTGACTATAAATACTCGGGACAAGCATCACGTACTTACTGGAGGTCTCAGCTCGCTCGTCAGCGCGCGCCCGGCGCCGCTCCGGACGCCGCCAACAGCCCCATCGGAGCAGAGGGAGCCCCGTCCACCGGCCCGCCAGCCCGGAGGCCAACTCGGGCCGCAGGAGCGAGGCGGGGTCGGACGCCCGACCGGCCCAAAGCCGGCGGCGGCGGGCCGACGACAGCCGCCCCGCAGGCTGGGCCGGACGCGGCGGATGCCCTATCTGAACCCGGCGGGGTCGTGCGGGGTTTCCAGATTGGTGTTGAACGTCCCAGAAACACCGGCCCTCTACCGCGCCCGACAGGTGGATTCCCCGGCGGATGGCGAGCCGGCGGCGTGAAGCGCGTTCCGCCCAGGATGCGTCGCAGGTGCGTCGGGCACGCTGATGTTCTCGCAGCCCTTCTCCCTCCGACACCACACTACACCGCGGCGGCTGAACACCGAGGCGACGAGCTTGCCGTTCTCGGGTCGCCTGGCACGGAGCAGCTCCTGGTACAGTGCCGTCCTGGCCGGCGTGAGGCTCTCTGAAATGTAGAGCGGGGCCAGCTGATGACGAGGCACGCCCGCACCACCATCACGCCCGGGGCGGGCACCGGGGCCGAACAGTGAGAAGCGGCTCTCGTAGATCTCGTCCCGCTGAAGACGCTTGAAAAACTTTACGATCACCTTGTTGTCCGCCTGCAGCCGATGCGCGACCTGGATGTCGACAGAGGCGATGCGAAGGTTCGGGAGCCGTCTTCTCAGCACCTCCCAACGGCTCTCTTCCTCGATTCTTCATTGTTTTGGCGGGGACGGAAGTCGTCACATGTAAGGATTAAGGACGACAGGCGGCGGTTAGCGTCTATGCTCTCGACGCGCTCGCTCAGTTCTTCGAGTACGTTGTCTCGGACCCCTAGCTGTTCCTTGAGGCGTCGGATCTCGAGGTCTCTGTCCATCAGCTCTCCCTCTAGCTGATCTAGTCGGGTCTCACACTGCTGTAGCTTGGGCTCGTAGATGGTGACCACCTTGGCGACAGCGCTGTCAACCATGCCTTGGATGATCGCCAGGGCTCTCTCGCTCAGCTCCACTCCTCCGGCGGTCGGTGCAGCGGCCGGCCGCTTCGCCCCGGGCGAGGCCGTGTCACGCGGGGGCGACTGAGAGCCGCGGCTGGGCATCTGACGCTTGCGTCCCGCAGCGCGCCGTACCATCTCCGGGACAGAAATCTGTCGGGAGCGGCTGCCAGGAGGCAGAGCACAGGTTTGAGACCTTAGGTCAATATCTTAAATGTCAAACGAGGTCACGAAGGTTAAGTAATACGCTTACTGCAATCTGTTCAGCCAAACAAAGCCTGTGGACTGGACAATGTCAGCGCCCGCATTATTTAAGAATGTGCCACTGAGCTTGCGGTGCCAATAGAGATATTTTGCCGACAGTCTGTAACCTCGAGGACCTTTCCGAGCAAATGGAAGGAGGCTAACATAGTTCCGATACATAAAAAGGGTTCGATCAGATTGGCTTCAAATTACCGTTCAATATCACTAATTCCCCTCCTCGGAAAGGTCCTCGAGAGAGCAGCGTTTGAGGCCATTTTGGCTCATGTCCAGCCGGCTCTGTCAGAAAAACAGCATGGTATTTATGTCTCACCGCTCCTGTGACAGCAATCTAGCAACGTTATAACGCGCCGGCTGGAGTGCTATATCCGATAGCGCACATCTTGACTGTATCTATACAGATTACTCGGCCGCGTTTCAGAGTGTAGACCATCGCCTTTTACTCCATAAACTCGAAAATGGATTCTCTTTTAGCGCTCAGGCTCTTGCCTGGGTTCGTAACTTCTTATCTGAGCGACGCCAGCGAGTTGTTTTGAACGGCCAAACATCGGAATGGACTTCTGTGACGTCAGGAACCCCCGAGGGCAGTTTGATCTCACCTTTGTCTTTGCTCTTTTTATCAACGATCCTCCAAGCGCCAAATTATGACAAACTGCCTTTTATATGCTGATGAAATGTGAAGCTATCCCAGATTGTTAAACGTAACTGACGGCGGAGCTTTTAACTCGCTTGACATTGAACGTCTTGTGGCATTGGTCGTGCAACTGCTGGCATCTTAACTTAACGCTTCAAAATGTAAATACTCTGCATCACTCTGAACGCGTGCCCTTTTAACTCGGTATACCGTTAATGGTGAGATTTTAGAGGCTGTAGACAGCATTAGGGACCTAGGAGTTGTGTTAGATAGGAAACTCACTTTTCAAGCCCACGTAGAAAGTGTAGTCAAAAAGGCCAGCCGGGCACTCGGTGTACTTTTCAGAACGTTCCCAAGCGGCCGATGTACCAAGTATGACCGCAAAGCCATCATCGCGGCATACTGTGCCAATGTCAGGTCCGTACTGGAGTTCGCTGCAAGAGTGCGTCTGAGAAGCGCCAAGACTACATGGATGCATAGAACAATCCAAATTTTATTGGTTATCATAGCGCAAAGAAGAGACTATAATCACAATTACAGTCGCCTCTTTTGCATTTTTCTTTCTGTTACCCTGGTGCAAGGAGAAACCCAGAATGATTTTTAATGTCTTTTGGCTCAAGTCCTTCAGGACCAAATTGATTCGTGTTTTCTTGCGATCGTGTTTCGGCTTGGCTGCTCCATCCCGACCTGTTCCGGAGTCGGCGAGGTATGGTGACAAGTGGAAATAATAAACGCCCAAGCAAATAGTGAAGTAATACAGGTGTATTTGAACAAATGATGGGTAATTAAATAATATATGGGTGAAATAAGGTTCACAGCAGCAACTTTTTGCTGGGTCAGTAGTCAACAAGTGGTTTCTGAAATCGCACAAAAGAAAACTCCAATTGTAAACTTATTAGATTAATACTAGGCAGCCCAGCCTCAGTCCGATCAGCTGCATCAATCATAATTCATAATTGTTAACCGTACCATAATTGCCAATAATTGTTACACGTCCATAATCGACAGAATCCATAACCGTTCACACATTTTCGACACTGAATCCTATCGACATGAATCAACGCCATGTAACGTATAAGTTTATGTTTAAGTTTAAACAACATCAATGAATCACATATTTTAAAGCGTGGAACTATAATATATAAATAACCACCTATCCAAAGTCTTTCCACCACACGAGTATCAATTATACGCGCAGTGGCGCACACGACCTGCGCGTCCACTCGCTGCGCCACGTTCGCGAACGACGCCCGAAAAACGTTTCCTTAGTTCATGGACGGAACGAGCCGGCCAAACAGAAGGCGCACCAAGCACAGACTCGCTCCCGAACCAAGGCCACCGCCCACTCGCTAACCATGCCTCTAGTTCCGCGAGAGCGGCCGGCAGACAGCATGGCAGCCCCAGTCCGGAGCCTGCCACCGGCACCGCACCAGGTCACCGAGCTCGGCCGCAACAGACCTGGCTTCGCCGTCGGAGCACACGTTCGCATACTCGGCAACACTCCCAGTGTTCACCTGGGGAGGACACTCAATTTTGGAGGGCGACTCCGACGTTTCCAGACAAAACGGTGTACATATCACTTCACTGCGGTATATCACCTGGAGCAAATGAAGCAATGTCCTGATACACTATGGCACACCACGCGAAAGTCAGGTCACAATACGGAATATCAAACGCCAACGGGCAGCGAGCACCGCACGGCGAAACTCATCCTGCTGCGGACAGCTTGAGGTAGCAAAGATGAGGCCCGTCCAGCAGACTTACTTCTACCAGCGCCGGAACGACAAGTTGCAGAGGCCGCTCCGTCACGCGGAGACGCAGCTGTCCAGCAGGTCACGGGACGGCCGGCCAGCAGAACACGCACGGCCGCGCCATCCCGGGGCAGCAGATGAGCTCGTCCCAGCAGCTTACTCCCAGCGCCGGCGACAGTGCAGAGGCGCTTCACGTCACGCGGAGACGAGCAGCTGTCCAGCAGGGTCACGCGCCGACAGACGATGTCGGCCGCCAAGCAGGACGCACTCAGGCAGCAGGCGGGCCTCCCACAGTAGTCGCCGCATCGTGCCGTGACGCTCCAGCATCTGTGCGAAGGAATGAGGATATGAGATGATAAAGAATATGATATGAAAGGAAAATTGTACTACTATTTACCAACAAAACAGACAGTTTTTCTGGGAATCAAATCTTTGGCCCTGAGGACTTTCTCGACGCGGCAGACCTTGCCGAGGACGTCGACGTGATCCACCGCGGTCTTGATCAGCACGACCGGACTCTGCCGTCCGCGCTCTTTATCGCTTCAGTGCCCTTGCCAGGGGCCAGTAGCCACGTGGGGACCCTCCTCCCTTCATCAGCAGCAGATTCTCCGACCAGAAAGATCACGTGTCCTCCTTCCACCACTTCTCTGCTTCATGCAGCAGGGGGAGGTATTTCCTCGCCAGCGCCGCCAGAGCTGGTTGGCGATGAACTGAGACTGACGCCACTTCCGTCGACCCAGGCCGTCAGTTGAGTTGAACATCCCAGGAGGAAAAGCGGCCTCAGGGTATCCCAAAACAAAGTGATTTGGCGTAAGCGGCTCAGCATCATCAATATCTGAGCTCACGTAGGGTGAGAGCGACGGGCTGTTGAGCATGAACTCCGTCTCCACCAGACCCGTATGAAGCACGTCTTTCTCAACACACTGGTCCCCCAGAACAGCCCGCAGAGCTCGCTTGACTGAAGCCACAACCTCTCCAGACACCACCCATGTGAGCTAGCGTGGCGGATGAAATCGCCACTCGATTGTCTCTGACTGAAGTTCATCAGTGATCTGCTCCTATTCCAAGCCTCCAGACACTCCGGAGCTCCTTTTTCGCCGGACACCAGGTTACGAACCGTTGTCAGATACAATGACGTTCGGCCTTTCCGACGGCGGCGAATGAACGCCGCAGTGCATCAGGAAAGTCCTCGTGTCCATGGAACTAGCCAGTTCAAGGTGCAGAGCTCGAGTGGCCAGACACGTGATGAGCAGCACGTACCGCTTCTCAGTCTTACGGAATTTCTTGACAGTGAGGGGACCGAAATAGTCGATGCCTACACAAGCAAAGGGCCGTGACATGTCAAATCGGACCTCCGGCAGGTCCGCCATCATCGGCACCTGCGGCTGGGCTCGTCTATTTCTGCAGAAGGCGCACCTGTGGAGGACCTTCTTCACCGCGGACCTCGCCTTTGAGATCCAGTATCTGAGCCGTACCCTCGGCTGAGATGTGCTCCCAACCCTGAGTGCATTTTGACGCGCTGGTGCGCGTCAGCCACGATCAGTCGAGGTATGTCTTCATCGCGGGCCGATGATGACAGTATGTCGACAGGACTCCGGCACAGGAAGCGTTGTGCAGGCGCCCTCTTTGCTCGCAGCCAGTCCCTGTTGGTCCAGTACGGAGACACAGGGCCGAGTCAGAACACTCCCAGCCACGGCAGGCGAGAAACCACTTGATAACGCCTTCAGCTCTGCTCCGTGGAGTCACACTTTGACATTTCTTTCAGAATGAATTCCTCATGCTGAATGCCAGTTCTGTGGCTGTGAGAGGAACCACCCACTCTGTCGCCCCCACGCGCACTCCGTCTGGCGTTGCTGCTGAACGTAAGACCCAAGCGACTGTACGCTTGTATTTCAGCCAACGATGAAATACTGACGGATCTACCAGTGGAGCTTCACTGCCTGCGTGGTGAGACAGCCTTTCACGGGGCGTCCTTCAGTTCTGGAACCTGTCCTTCATCGCTGTCAGCTTCGATCTGTGTTGGCCATTCATTCGATCTGAGCCAGGAACGCGGATCCCATCCACCAGAGGGAGCAACGTCCTTGAGAGCCTGGTCCCGAGGTTCCACGGAGCACACATCAGCTGGGTTCTCTGGCTGGAACATGACGCCACTCCCGGGCAGGGAGGAATCTTGGATCTCTGAGGTTCCTGTTCGCAACAAAGGTATGAAACCAGCCGACTCTCATTCCGCAGGAACTGGAGCACCACCGTGCTATCGGTCCAGAAACATGTCTCGTCGAGGCTATACGTCAGCTCCCGTTTGACGAAGTTCGCCAGTCTCACCCCCAGCACCGCTGCCTGGAGTTCCAGTCTCACGATGGTCAGTTTGCTTCAAGGGAGCCAGCGCGTCCGAGACATCCACAAGGACTGCTGTGTGCGTCGCGGAATGATCCTAGGTACGCCTATGGCTCCAAAGCGTCCTC
Source organism: Semibalanus balanoides (assembly GCA_014673585.1). NCBI lineage: Eukaryota > Metazoa > Arthropoda > Thecostraca > Balanomorpha > Balanidae > Semibalanus > Semibalanus balanoides. The sequence goes on from VOPJ01008190.1 coordinate 9,030, forward strand.
CGACGCGTCACAGAAGACGTGCAGTCTCACACCGGGTCAAGAGAAACGTCTAGGAGTGTTAACTTTGGTAGCAGCGGGGTATCTCGAGATTCATCAGACAGGCAACTCCACAGCCACTGCTCCCAGGCCAGGAGCTCTCCAATCAGCCTGCTGGTCCACTCATACTTCAAAGCCCGAGTTCGCTGGACTAGTACTTAGCAACGTAGGACGAACGGGGAGATGATGCACAGGGGATCGAAAACCATCGACAGTCTGCTCAGGACTCACGCTTGGTTGGCCTGAAACGTCAGCGTCCTTCACCAGTCAACCCCAAAACATGCTCGCAAGGTCTTCAACACAGCCCAGCGCGCCGCTGAGTGCCTGGCCGAGCAGGCCAGATCGGACCAGCTGTGGACCTGTCCCCCTTGGGGATGTCTCTGAGCACGTCCTCACTGCTGCTGCTCCACTTGTTTAAGCGGAACCCGCCCTTGGCCACGAGTTCCGTCACTTCCTTCCTCATCTTCTTGGCACTTTCAACGTCTTCGACAGACATGAGCAGGTCATCCATGTAGAAGTTGTTTTCTACAACTGCGACAGCCATCCTCGACTCTTCGGTATCTTCCTGATGATCCCTGGCTGCTCTGCGGAGAACGAAGTTAGCCAGGGTGGGACTACACTTAGCCCCGAAGATCACGACCATCATCTGGTAGACGTCAGGAGGTCTACTCTGATCCAAGGCTTGCGCCAAAGAAAACTCAAGGCCGGCTGGTCCTCCTCGATGACGCGCACCTGGTGAAACATCTGCTCATGTCAGCCACCAGAGCACGCGTTCCTCTCTGAAACGGATCAGGCACCCACCAGTTCCGCAGCAGGTCTGGACCAGTGAGCAGAGTTCGTTCAGAGACTTTCCAGCGACTGTGCTGCAGCGTCGGAACACTACTGTCTGCTTCGATTGCTGGGGTTCTCCACAGCTGATTGTTGGCAGCATCCACTACTTCGGTTGGCGGAATTCATCGCGAGACCTCCTGGCATGCTGACTTCGCCACATAACCCATCAAGCACCTCTTCGTAGGCGGCAAGCCTGCAGGGCCCGAACCAGGGTCCTCTCGAAGCGACTGCAGCCGCTTCTCTGCCATCTTCCTGTTGTTTGGCATCTCTGTGTCTGTCTTCCACAACAGGCCTACCTCGTAGCGGTCTTCACCAGCGCGCTTCTTGGTTTTCTTCTCCAGGATGACTTCTGCCTGAGCGTCCTCCTTTGACCGTGAGGGCTCTTCATACTTGCATCCGAATGAGTCTGTTGTCCACCACTCCTGTACGTCAGCCACAGCGTACTTCTCATTCCGGGTCTTGGTGGCGGACCAAACAGCACCCCTCTGAGCGAGATGACTGGGACAAGCTGGACACGAGACCCGTCAGGGCCCACCAAATACCGGTCCTCACGGCGACTGGGATCCACCCTTGGTTCCCCGTTCGAATCTCCAGCTGGGAACTGCTCTAACACGTTCGCTCGAGTTAAGGAAGCTCGACCTTCTCCCAGTGCAAGTCCGCGGTCGAGGTCCCTCAGGTGCCCCCAGTGCTTCTTCTGGTACCGCGCGGACGGTTAGAAGGTGATCTCTTTCACGGAGAAGCTTCGGAAAACAACGACTACTGATTCCACCTCCGCAGTGGGACCAGATCCAGCTTAAACTTCTGGTTCTCTGCCGAGGTCGCAACTCTCTACATTTCTGAGCCGAAGAAGCTGCTCCCACACCTCGAGACCCGAGCTCGTTCACACTCCTTCTTGGCCAGAGAGGTCTGAGATCCAGGATCCAGAAGCTGCCACAACCCGTCTTGGTCCTGCCCCCACGCCAACGATGGTTCACTGCACGACCTGCAGCAGAGTCGTGCTGTCCGCTGGTGTGAGAAAAGCCGCTGCTACCACACGACTGTCTCCTGACTGCGGTCCACAGGTGCTGGACGTCCTGATGGCGATTCTCGAACTCATGCAGACATTGATTGGTGTCGCATCTTGCAGCCGCCGATCCCAACGGCTTCGCCAGACGCATTCCTGACCCTGTGACCTGTCTTCTTAAGCAATAGAAGCAACAACCAGAGCTTGGCGACTAGCTGTGCTTCGCGTCACGCTGAGGACACGGAAGTCGGGACAAGACGTCACATCATGCAGCTGTCTACAGCAGGCACAGACTCCTCTTGGCTCAGCGCCTGTGGCCAGGGTTGCCCGCTGGACCGCTTGTCCTCTGTCACTCCAGGTTTCGACACCTTTCCCAGACTGTGGGAGACGGCATGCCATAGTTGAGAGCTATGCGGACTTGCCTTCCAGCCATGAGTCCCAGGTTGAAGGCAGGGTTGCTTCCCAGGCTTCCATATCCAACACATGCTCACTCCACTCCTTCTTCAACTCGGGCGGGAGCTTCTGGACCACACGTCTCAGGTTTTCCAGGCTGTGCAGGTCGCCGTTGTAGTCCATGCTCTGAAAAACAGCTATTGCACAGTGAATGGTGGCCTGAAACCTTTCCAGGCTGACTGGGTCCAGATGAGATGGCGAAGGACACGAGAAGATCTCTCTCAGATTTGCATGGATGATGTCCTCTTCACGTCCAAAACGGTCTTCCAGAACCTTAATGGCCTCTTCATAGAGATCTCCATTGAACAGCATGCCCTTGATGCATCTCTGTGCTAGGCCGACAACAGATGACTGCAGGTGGGCCATCTTCTCGGTTTGAGAAAGGGACTCCTGGCTATGGACGAGGGTTCGGAACAGGGCGAACCACTTGACCCATTCTCCAGGGTTGCCATCAAACTTGGGGAGGGACAATCTGGGCAGGCTGCGCTCAAACAAGGACTGTCTCTGGGTAGGACATGGAGGGGTTGCTGGGCTAGGTAGAGCAGGAGGGACAGATGCTCCTTGTGCCTCCGGCTCCCCAACAAAATCATCCCTGCGCTCCCAGGCCAGAGTGTCTTCAGCCTCTCTTGTCAGACGAGCCCCAAGCTCAGCTGCAGCCCTTGCATCCCTTGCTTCTTGGAGCTGGCGTTGCCTCTTCATGTCCTGCTCCTGCTTTTCCAGCTCCAGTCTGTGCTCCAGCTGTGACACCTCCAGCTGTTTCACTTTGGCTGTGATCTCTGCCTGGCGAGAAGCTGACGATCTTGCAGAGGCCTGAGATCTTGGGTCAGATGTCACTGATGCGGGTTCCCATTTTCTCTCCTTCGGTACCTTCTTCAATGCGACTTGTGGCCTCTTGATGCTGTTTTTTCTGCAGCTTTCAAGTATTTGACAGCCTCCTCCTTCTTTGGCTCCGAGTGAGCAGGGCGGGAATACTCGTCATTCACCTCTTCTAGCTTTCCCCAAAGCGCTGTCAAGCTCAGGGAAGATCGAGACTAACCGCGTCCTGCTACCTCTGCTGTCGATAAGAACAAAGGCCTGGCGACGGAGTCTAGTTAACGCACCAAGGAGCCTCGCTCTTCTCTGCTTGACATCCGGAACAGACATCATCTCTCAGTCAGGCGAATACACAATATCAGGAACACAGGAACAAAGGGCTAAAATACAAGAACCTGGCGAGGAATATCTATATTTAAAACATCACAAAGGCTGAATAACTGAGTCTTCAGGACCGAACAACAGCATCAGACCAAACAGCGAATCTTCCCGGATTCTATCAACAAACTCCATGCCAGAACCTTGGCCAAAGTGAATGAGAACGAAGACCCTAAAACTGCAGATGCAAAGAGACTTTGAAACTGTTCCGACTTTCGGCGAGGTATGGGTGACAAGTGGAATGGATAAACGCCCACGGCAAATAGGTGAAGTAATACAGGTGTATTTGAACAAAGGAATGGGCAATTAAATAATATATGGGTGAAAATATAGTTTCACAGGCGCACTTTGCTGGGTCAGTAGTCAAACAAGTGGGGTTTCAAGTCTTCCACCACACCGAGTATCAATTTACGGCAGTGGCGGCACGCGACCTTGCGCTCACTCGCCGCGCCACGTTCACAACGCGCCGAAACGTTTCTTTAGGTTCCATGGGTGGCCGCCAAACAGAACGGCGCCACCAACCGGACTCGCTCGCCGAACAAGGCCACCGCTCAACTCGCTACCAGTGGCTCTAGTTCCGCGAGCGAGTCACGGTTGGCGGGGGGGGCGGCGGCCGGGGGGGGGCGGGGGGCGCGCGGCCCGGGGGCGGGGCGCGTGGCTGGCGCGTTCTGTTTTGGCGGCCACCCAGGAACTAAAGAAACGTTTTCGGCGTCGTTCTGTGAGGACGTGGCGCGGCGAGTGACGGCGCAGTTCGCTGTGCGCCACTGCGCGTAAATTTGATACTCGGTGTGGTGAAGACTTTTGAAACCCCACTTGTTTGACTACTGACCCAGCAAGTGCTGCCTGTGACCTATATTTTCACCCACTATTAATTATTTAAATTGCCCATTCCTGTTGTTCAAATACACCTGTATTACTTTCACCTATTTGCGTGCGGCGTTATAATTCCACTGTCACCATACCTCGCCGGAAAGTCGCGAAACAGTCAAAGTCTCTTTGCATGCAGTGTAGGTCTTCGTTCTCATTTCACTTTTGCCAAGTTCTGCATGAGTTTGTTGATAGATCCGAAGGATTCTGCCTGTTGGTCTGATGCTGTTTATCGGTCCTGAAGGACTCATTATTCAGCCTTTGTGATGTTTTAAATATAGTATTCCTCGCCAGGTTCTTGATATTTTTTAGCCCTTTGTTCCTGTGTCTCCTGATATTTGTTATTCGCCCTGACTGAGAGATGATGTCGGTTCCGGATGTCAAGCAGGAAGAGCGAGGCTCCTTGGTGCGTTACTAGACTCCGTCGCCAGCCTTGTTTCTTATCGACAGCAGAGGTAGCAGGACGCGGTTAGTCTCGATCTTCCCTGAGCTTGACAGCGCTTTGGGAAGCTAGAAGAGGTGAATGACGAGTATTCCGCCCTGCTCACCTCGGAGCCAGAGAAGGAGGAGGCTGTCAAATACTTTGAAGCTGCAGAAAAACAGCATCAAGAGGCCACAAGTCGCATTGAAGAGTACCTGAAGGAGAGAAAATGGGAACCCGCATCAGTGACATCTGACCCAAGATCTCAGGCCTCTGCAAGATCGTCAGCTTCTCGCCAGGCAGAGATTACAGCCAAAAGTGAAACAAGCTGGAGGTGTCACAGCTGGGCACAGACTGGAGCTGGAAAAGCAGGAGCAGTACATGAAAGAGGCAAACGCCGCTCCAAAAAGCAAGGGATGCAAAGGGCTGCGCTGAGCTTGGGGCTCGTCTGACAAGAGAGGCTGAAGACACTCTGGCTGGAAGCGAGGATTTGATTTTGTGGGGAGCCGGAAGGCTCAAGGAGCATTCTGTCCCTCCTGCTCTACCTAGCCAGCGCCAAACCCTCCATTGTCCTACCCAGAGACAGTCCTTTGTTTGAGCGCAGCCTGCCCATTTGGTCCCTCCCCAAGTTGATGGCAACCCTGGAGAATGGGTCAAAAAGTGGTCCGCCCTGTTCCAACCTTCGTCCATAGCAGAGTCCCTTTCTCAAACCGAGAAGATGGCCCACCTGCAGTCATCTGTTGTCGGCCTAGCACAAGATGCATCAAGGGGCATGCTTGTTCAATGGAGATCTCTATGAGAGGCCATTTAAGTTCTGAAGACCGTTTTGGACGTGAAGAGGACATCATCCATGCAAAATCTGAGAGAGATCTCTCGTGTCCTTCGCCATTCTTCATGCTGGACCAGTCAGCCTGGAAGGTTTCAGGCCACCATTCACTGTGCAATAGCTGTTTTTTCGAGCATGGACTACAACGGCGACCTGCACAGCCTGGAAAACCTGAGACGTTTGTGGTCCAGAAGCTCCGCCCGAGTTGAAGAAGGAGTGGGATGTGAGCATGTGTTGATATGGAGCCTGGAAGCCAACCCTGCTTACCTGGACTCATGGCTGAGAAGGCAAGTCCGGGCATAGCTCTCAACTTTATGCTGCCGTCTCCCCACAGTTCTGGGGTAAGAAGGGTGTCGGAAACCTGGGAGTGACAGAGGACAAGCGCTTCCAAGCGGGCAACCCTGGCCACAGGCGCTGAGCCAAGGAGGAGTCTTTGTGGCCTGCTGTAGACAGCTGATGATGTGACACGTCTTGTTCCCTACTTCCGTTTCCTTCAGCCGTCGACGCGAAAGCCACAGCTAGTCGCCAGCTTCTGGTGTCTTTCAACTGCTTAAAAGGACAGGTCACAGGGCAGGGAACTGCCGTTCTGGCGAAGGCCGTGTGGAATCGGCGGCTGCAAGATGCGACACCATCAGATGTTGCATGGAAGTCGGAGAATCGCCATCAGGAACGTCCCAGCACCTGTGGAGCCGCAGTCAGGAGACAGTCGTGTGGTAGCAGCGGCTTCTCACACAGCGACAGCCACGACTCTGCTGCAGGTCGTGCCAGTGACCATCGTTGGGCGTGGGGCCAGGACCAAGACTGTGTGTGGCACTTCTGGATCCTGGATCTCAGACCTCTCTGGTCACAGAAGGATGTGTGTGAACGAGCTCCGGGCTTCAGGTCTGGAGCGCTTCTTCGGCCTGCAGAATGTTAGAGAGTTGCGAGCCTTCGGCAGAGAACAGAAGTTTAAGCTGGGATCTGTCACCACGCGGAGTGAGATCAGTAGTCGTTGNTCGCCCACTACACCGCAGCGTAGTGAACCGCCATATACCGGCCGACGTTTTTGTCGGCGGCCAGCTTGCCCATACCCTGAATGATGAAAGAAAACCGGCTGTAAGGCGACTCTATGTAAGCGACGTTACATTATCATATGATATTATGTATGTTCCAAGTGCGGTTTTGTTCAGTGACCCATACGGGGTCATCTGAGGTCAATCGAGGTCACCAGCACCTTTTCGTCAATAATCTCTGGGCATAAATGCAGATAGGAAGTGCAAACTTTCATCAAATACGTTTGTCTTCGTTAAAGAGGTCAAGACACATCTCCTGAATATGCAACATGACCTACTTGGGTCACCTCTTGACCTTGACTGAGGTAGTTTTTTAAGTTGACCTAACAGATACAAATTTAACACCATTTCAAAGCGCCTTGATGAGACAAACACGATGGCGTAAACCGTATTGCGTTATCTCTATTAGGTAAGAAGTTATTTTATAAAAAATGTTAAAATACGCATTGTTGACTTTAATGACCTCTAGAGCCTGCACTATTGACCTGAGGCTATATTTTAGGACAACCGGGTCGATTGCTAATTTCAATGGCCAGCGGTTGTCTTTAGTCGTTTGTTTCTAGATAGCACAGTTTCTGATATATTTTGGGGTTTCTGGAGTGATGTCCTAGAACTTGAAAATTTGACCTTCGATGACCTCTGGTGACCTAAGTTTTGACGTGAGCGAAAAAAATCTGAATAGTTTCGAAATGATTTTTGATAACGGTTCGAATAGTTTTTTGTTTTTGTTTTGGTCAGATAGCTGGATTTTGATTGCTGCAAGGCAATTTTTACGATAAATTGTTAATGTTTTTTTTGGGGGTCAAAATACATGTTGGCCCCTTCGAGGCTGTTAAGGGGGCATGGCCTGGTTAGCCCCCCTAGATCCGCTAGTGAATAAGCTTCTGAAAAGTGTTCATTTGGCCTTTGTTTTTTTAAATAAATTTAGTCAGAATGCTTTGTATGGAATGGCTTTCCCGAGGTCAGGCATCCGCGCTAAGCAGAGGCTTGTTGTGCTGGTCCAGACCTCACCACCCGATTGCGCAATTCCTGTTGGCCAGCAGAATTAAGAAGACGAAAAGTTTTACGTGCCCGACATGCCTGGACACGGTCCGCCCCGCTGATTTGTCCAGGTAACGATCTGTCTACACGGCGAGAAACGCTCGCATGGCGCTTCGCAACCTGCGCTCGGTAATTACTCTCGTAAGTCGACAAGATTAAAAAGCGTACAATGTTATTAAACATCAAGACTGTTCGTCTTGCTACTCGTATACCTACCTTGTAGTCTTGTAAGCTCGCAGTGTCTGCTTTTCTGGAATGTATTTTGTTAATTCATTTTTGGATAAGTTTCTTATCTCATATCTGAGAAGGCAAAAATATTCTTTTTTTTTAACCATGTATGAAAGTGAAATAGCGCTGTTTTGGGATGGGCAAAGAAGGTCCATCTTTTTGGCTAGTTTGCATAGGTATTTCGTTCAGATCGTCTAGTTTTGAAAAGAGATTAGTACTGAATGGTGACACTTTCTTGAGAAGCAGACATTGACTGGTAGTTTTTAGAGCCACAATATTGTGTACTGGCTTCTTAGGCAACTTTTTCATGCATGCATGGGCGTAGGAGCCGGGGGGCAACTGCCCCCCAACATTTTCGGATTTAAACATAACGCCTATGGACGTTGCATGGAAAGAATCGACTTAAAAATGCCTTTTGCCCCCCCCCCCAAATTTCAAATGAGTTCCTACGCCCCTGCATGCATGTCAGGCTATTGACCTCATGACCTGCAATACGTCGTGCAAAATTGAGTATTTTATCCAAGTAAAAACAATTACACGGATGCTGGTCATTGATGTCGAGACAATTGTAATGTAACAACGGTGGCGACCGCAATATAAAAAAATAAGGGGCGTCCAAATGCCCCCCCCCCCCAAGGGGGGGGGATCCAAATGTCCAAATGCCGCTAGGCGTGGGTCACACAGAGGGTCCGGCTACAGAGGCCTGTATCAGGCACGCCACAGCCCCCTGAGCGCTCGGGAGGCCCCCTACGCGCCCAGGAGGCCCCCTGGAGATTGTCTTGCCCACCCACCCGAAAATACAATCCGCCGCCACTGATACTAGGCAGTCAGCCTCAGTACCGATCAGCTGGCGTCAACATAATTCATAATTGTTAACCGTCCATAATTGCCATAATTGTTAACCGTCCATAATCGACAGAATCCATAACCGTTCACACATTTTTCGACACAACCTATGAACCTATCGACATGAGTCAACTGCCATGTAACGTTTATGTTTATGTTTAAGTTTAATTATACAACATCAATGCATATCACATATTTTAAGCGTGTACTATAATATATAAATAACCAACCTCCCAAAGTATTCCACCACACCGAGTATCAATTTACGCCCAGTGGCGCACGCGACCTTGCTCGTCACTCGCCGCGCCACGTCTCACGAACGACGCCGAAAACGTTTCTTTAGTTCCATGGGCGGCCGCCAAACAGAACGGCGCCACCAGCCGGACTCGCTCGCCGAACCAAGGCCACCGCTCAACCCGCTACCAGTGCCTCTAGTTCCGCGAGCGGCCGGCAGACAGCACGGCGCCACCAGTCGAGCTCGCTCACCGGCACCGCACCAGGTCACCACTCGGCCCGCAACACTTGGTTGTTGCTTTGGGCTTTAGGGCGCCGTAACTACTGAGGTTATGTGGCGCCCATCCGCAGCACTTGGTTCGCCGTCGAAGCACACGTCGCACCTCGCAACACTCCCCCCAGTGTTCACCTGGGGAGGACACTCAATGGAGGCGACTCTACCGTTTCCAGACACTTCACGGTGTACATATCACTTCACTGCGGTATATCACCTGAGCAATGAGCATGTCCTGATACACATATGGCACTCACAGCCACGCACCCACGCGAAGAGTCAGGTCACAACGGAATATCAGAACGCCAACGGGCAGCGAGCACCGCACGGCGAAAGTCATCCTGCTGCGACAGCTTGAGGTAGCAGATGAGGCTCGTCCAGCAGCTTACGTCCAGCAGCGCCGGACGACAGTGCAGAGGTGCTCCGCCACGCGGAGACGCAGCTGCCCAGCAGGTCACGGGGACGGCCGCCAGCAGAACACGACGGCCGCGCCATCCCGGGGCAGCAGATGAGGCCTCGTCCAGCAGCTTTACTCCAGCGCCGGACGACAGTGCAGAGGGTGCTCGCCACGCGGAGACGCATGCTGTCCAGCAGGTCCCACAACGATGTCGGGCCGACGAACAGGGAGCACCTCAGCAGCGGCGGGCCTCCCACGCAGTGGTCAGCCGCATCTCCTACGTCCAGCATCTGGGCGAAAGGATGAGGATAATGAGAATTGATAAAGATATGATATGAAGGAAAATGTAATACTATTACCAACAAAACAGACAGTTTTCTGGAATCAATCTTGGCTCTGAGGACCTTTCTCGACGCAGCAGACCTTGCTCGCCGGACGTCGAAACGTTGATCCACCCGCGGTCTTGATCAGCACGGACCGGACTCTGCCGTCCGCGCTCCTTATCGCTTCAGTGACCTTTGCCAGGGGCCAGTAGCCACGTGGCAACCCCTCCTCCATCATCAGCACGATGTCTCCGACCGAAAGATCACGTGTCTCCTTACACCACTTCTTCCTCTTCAATCAGCAGGGGAGGTATTCCCTCTGCCAGCGCCGCCAGAGCTGGTTGGCGATGAACTGAGACTGACGCCACTTCCGTCGACCCAGGCCGTCAGTTGAGTGGAACATCCCAGGAGGAAAAGCGGCCTCAGGGTATCCCAAAACAAAGTGATTTGGCGTAAGCGGCTCAAATCATCAATAATCTTGAGGCTCACGTAGGTGAGAGGACGGCTGTTGAAGCATGAACTTCCGTCTCCACCAGCACCTATGAAGACGTCTTCTGCAACACACTGGTCCCCCAGAACAGCCCGCAGAGCTCGCTTGACTGAAGCCACAAGCCTCTCCCAGACACCACCCATGTGACTAGCAGTGGGCGGGATGAATCGCCACTCGATCTGTCTCTGACTGAGTTCATCAGTGATCTGCTCCTGATTCCAAGCCTGCCAGACAGCTCCGGAGCTCTCTTTCGCCGGACACCCAGTTAGAACGTTGTCAGTACGATGTCGTTCGGCTTTCCACGGCGGCGATGAAACGCCGCGAGGTGCCATCAAATCCCTTTGTCATGGAACTAGCCAGTTCAAGGTGCAGAGCTCGAGTGGCCTAGACACGTGATGAACAGCACGTACCGCCTTCTTCAAGTCTTAGGAATTTATTGACAGTGAGGGGACCGAAATAGTCCGATGCCCCACACAAGTGCATCAGGCCGTGACATGTCAAATCGGACCTCCGGCAGGTCCGCCATCATCGGCACCTGCGGCTGGGCTCGTCTATTTCTGCAGAAGGCGCACCTGTGGAGGACCTTCTTCACCGCGGACCTCGCCTTTGAGATCCAGTATCTGAGCCGTACCTCACTGATGAGTGTGCTCCAACCTGAGTGCATGACGCGCTGGTGGCGCGTGCAGCCACGATCAGTCGAGTGATGTCTTCATCGGCGGCCGATTGATGACAGGATGTCGACAGGACTCCGGCCAGGAGCGTTGTGCAGGCGCCCTCTTGCTCGCAGCAGTCCCTGTTGGTCCACGTACGGAGACAGGTGAGTCACAACACTTCCAGCTGGCAGGCGAGAGCCACTTGATAACGCCTTCAGCTCTGTTCCGTGAGTCACACTTTGACACTCTTTCAGAATTAATTCCTCTGCTGACTGCAGTTCTGTGGCTGTGAGAGGACCACCCACTCTGTCGCCCCCACGCGCGCTCCGTCTGGCGTTGCTCTGAGACGTAAGACCCAAGCGACTGTACGCTTGTATTTCAGCCACGAAGAATACCTCGACGGATCTACCAGTGGAGCCTCACTGGCCTGCGTCGTGAAGACTGCTTCACGGGGCGTCTTCAGTTCTGAGCTGTCCTTCATCGCTGTCAGCTCGATCTGTGTTGGCCATTCATCTCGAGCTCGACCAAGGAAAGCGGACCCAATCCACCAGAGGGAGCAGCGTCTTGAGCCCTGGTCCCGAGGTTCCACGGGAGCACACATCAGCTGGGTTCATCTGGCTGGGAATATGGGCCACTCACTGGGCTGGGAGGAATCTTGGATTCTCTGAGTTCCCTGTCGCAAACAAAGTGTATGAAACCGCCGACTCTCATTCGCAGGAGCTGAGACCACCGTGCTATGGTCCAGAAACATGTCTCGTCGATGCCATACGCAGCTCCCGTTTGGAAGAAGTTTCGCCAGTCTCCCCCAGCACCGATGCCTGGAGTTCCAGTCTCATGATAGGGTCCAGTTTGGCCCCCTTTCAGGGACCAGCGCATCCGAGACATCACAAAGGACGTCGCATGTGTGCCGTCGGCGGATGACATCCTGAGGTACGCCATGGCTCCAAAAAGCGTCCTCCGACTGCGTCACAGAAGACGTGGCACTCACACCGGGTCAAGAGAACCGTCCCAGGAGTGTTCACTTTGTCGCAGCGGGGTATCTCGAGATTTTTCCAGAACAAGGCAAACTCCGACAGCCACTGCTCCCAGGCCAGGAGCTCTGGCTCACCAATCAGGTGCTTGGTCCCCACTCATAACTTCAAAGCCCAGAGTCGCTGGGAACTAGTACCTTAAGCACGTAGGAACGAACGGGAGATGATTCCCAGGGAATCGAAACCATCGGACAGTCTGCTCAGGACTCCACGCTTGGTGGCCTGAAACCAAGGGCGATTCAGCCGGCCGTTTTTTTTTTTGGGGGGGGGCAAACCGTTTTTAGCGGACCTTACCTACCCCCATTTTCGAATTTCTTCCCGGATTTGGTCCACTTTATTTTGCAACCACACGATTTCTTACATTTTTTTTATTTATTTTTTAAAGTTTTTTTGACTTCTTTGGATATCGAAAAATGAAATAGGTATTTGCTTATTTAGCGCCGCGAAGCGGCGCGAAATTTTCACGGGTTTGACCTGATAAAATCCCAGAAACATAGGGCGGATTCGCATTGTAGATAATAAAAAGGCTTAACGTGCTATTCATTCAAATTCACCGTTACATGAACCGAAAAACGATGACGAATGACTTCGTTATGACGATGGCGACCGACGTGACGCCTCGCGAAGCGGCGTAAAAGTTTTATTTTAGGTCGTGGAAAATGAAAAATTAACATTGGAACCAGACTCAGATAACCCCTATGCCTGGTTGCACATCTCGGTATGATCCAAAATATTGAAATTAGTGTAGTTTTTTAATAAATAAATTCCTCGTGATAGTAAATCACGATGACCGGTGCCAGTAAGTGCTTAATAACTTAGGTATATGGGGTAATAATAACTGCATACATACAGGCGCGTAGCTACTATACCGCAAATACCGCAAATGTGGTATGCCCTGATCGTGATGCCCCGCTTCTGAAATTCGAGTCCCTTGTGGAACATGATGCCCCAACCCAAACATGATGCCCCAAAATTGTCGTGCTACCGACCGATTCCCACTGACAGATGCGATGCCTCCACTGGAAAGATGCGATGCCCCCAAAATATATAGCTTGTGGATGCCTGGTACCAAAATGCCTGCCCTTGTAGAGATACGATGCTTCTAGAAGAAGATATGAATATCCCTTACAGAAGATTGCTGCCCCTAAAGGAAGATGTGAAGCCCCCATTGAAAGCTATGATGCCCCTAATGTAAGGTGTGATGCTCCTTGTGAAATATGTGGTCTAGTTGGCGATGTGATGCCCCTTCTGGAAGCTGTACCCCCGCCAGTGGAAGATGTGATGCCTCTAGTGAAAAATGTGATGCCCCA
>VOPJ01008192.1:0-29342 GCA_014673585.1 Semibalanus balanoides
TGCCAGCGGCCGCAGGTCATCTCAGTCAGGAGCAAACAGCGAGCGCCGAAGCGACTGATGATGATGATAATTTGGGTTTAGGAACGCCTTCACTGGTTTGGTTATATGAACCGAAGCGCTCGAACCCGGGCTATCACTACCGGGAAAGGTCAGGAGCTCAGAGGCGGACTTCAACCGAACTACAAGGGCATTGAGTCGGCCACCAACATCCAGCTTCTCCGTCTGATGAGCGCTTTCTTTTGACTTGACAGCAGCAAAGCCTTAAAGGGAATATTTCACGTTTAAATTGGTTTTGAACTGAAATAGCCATTGTCTTTGGCCGTAATTGAAATGTCTAAATTATGAGAAAAACAAAATCCAAAAACTTACCCATTTTTAAGCAATTCCATTTATATTCGCAGAATGGGGTCTAGGCTAGTGCCGCCGTTGATTGGCAGCCAATGGCTTCAAGATTGTTGGTCCTGGGAGAAAATACTTGTATAATGTATTTCTCGAACCTTAGCTGGCTTACCCGCTGCAAGTACGATAACGAAAAATGTGGTTGTCGACAGAGTTGTCGGAAAAGAATATTACCATCGTTTTCAGCAGCACTCACTTCCTAATTTTGTACTTCAGCCGTATATTTTACAACTTTCAGAGAGGTGAAACATTCCCTTTAACGGACACATCACTTCCGAAGTAGGAAGTAAGTAGGAAGAAAAGGATGGATTCAGTACCTTTCTCTGACCAATTTTACCATCTAATGCTCATTGAGTTTCTCTTCCATTAGTCACGTAGACGCTTGACCTCCAGATGACCTCCAGCTTGACCTCCAGATGCGGCGAGGGAGCTGTTTGACCACCAGACAGAGCTACCGGACCCCCGTGGTCGGTCAGACCAGATACGGGACCCACGGATCACACCGCAGCGGGTTGACCTTGGGTCGGTCACGGCACGGTCGCCCACCCGTGCCTCTGGTGGGCTTTCCTGGTCGTCTGAGAAGCTGTCTGGCTAACAGGCAGCCAATAAATGTGCCGTAGACAGCCAGACAGGCCCGACAACCGGCCACAGTCGACCACAGTGTCCGTCTGAAACCAGCGGCAGGCACAGGAAGCTGGAAAGAAGAAAGTACGAACCCATCGAAGCTCTTCGTACGCTACAGTGCAGCGGAGGGAAGTTATTTTATCGACAATTTCCAGAACCGTAAGACTCAAGTGGCATTAACAAAAATGCATTTTGTCAATAACTGTACGTTTCGCTAAGTAGTTTTACCGTTAACATGACACATCAGCTAACCGTTTCTCGGGTTACAGTTCAGTCAAGGCCGTCTGTATTTCAGAGTGCGTCAGTGCAGCAGTTTATGAAGCACTACCTTCCACTCAGTGGCGATTACGGAGCGCATGTGTCCGCAATGTACCACACTGTGTTGCAGCCGCGACCGAGAGTGGGACCGGACACGACATACGAAACCACTCCTTAATGAAACCCTCAGCCGGGGTAGTCGGACTGCGTGACCGGCCCACTGGTTCAGCTTCATCAGCTAATTCAACGGTGCGGTCGGCTGGCTCGACAGCACGTCCAGTGTCCACCGGTGATTTGTCCGAGCCCGCTCTGGGCAGTGATTGCATCAGTTCGCAGTGCACTTTACATCCGCACCCACTTCATCCACTTTCAAATACGTATTGAGATTGAGCTATATGTCTTCATTAGAGCGTCAGTCCAAGCAATCATGTTAAGTTTGAAAGACTTAAAGGGTAACATTCTCATTTTAATTTGGTTAACAATAATTTCATACACTTCTGGTTATGGTATAACAAAGATGTTATTTAAATTTAAGAATAAAATAAAACTATTCACTAATTCAAAGTTTTAAGTTTGGGAGAAACAAAAGTGTGCTTAACAAAGATCACTGACAACGGAGTTTTTCCTTACGTCCTATATGTAAACAAATCATAGGACCAGAATTGAAGTAAGAACGCCAAGAAGCGTGACTACGTCCCTGATTGGTCAATGAAACAAAACTCCGACACAAAATAGGTCGCCGGCCAAGTGCATCGATGGGCTTTCGATTTTGTTGCCAGTTTTGTATTGTTTGCTACTTTCTGGGAAAAGTATTATTTTTCATTATTTTATAAAGTATGGTGTTATATACAGCCAGAGACAAAACTATACAGAACCCCTAATGATGAAAACAAGTGAAGCAATTTTACCAAGTTGAGAGTCGCAACCACTAACTAGGCCGCCGTAATCGGTTAACTGCTTATTTGGTTACCTTTTTATTCAATGGCTGTTAAATGTCGAGGATCGGCGGACATATAATCACAGCACGGCAATCAAAACACAAAATATGCTTTCCTCTACAATGCGTACAAATAAATGCAGGAAAAGACCGCAGTTTGATGAGGACCAAAAGTACTTGCAAGTACAGTCGGTCTATTATGTATCTTCCCCTTTTTAGTATCTATAACTCATCTAATTTCACTTCTGTAAACGTGAAGGAAAGATACAAGGGAACATGTGGTACTTACCTAGGTAGGTACCACATGTTCCCTTAAATCAGTCCTTCATGTTCACATAATTGAAATTAGAGGAGTTTTAGAAACTAAAAAGGGGAAGATACATCATAGACCGACTGTACATGTCGTTTAAAGTGTGGTACTCGTACGTATTAACTTTAACTTTAAATATACGTACCGCACTGTGTTTTAAAACAAAATGTGACGAACTTACAATATTTTGGTCTCGTCTGTCGATTTTAAGTAACAACTCCATTTTCGTGGGAAAACGTGAATATTTCCCTTTAATAACGGCATGATTGATTGTGTAGCTGACGTGAAATTGAACAAAAGCTTGACACATTTTGCGAATTACAGTGGCCAACAATGGACTCACAAATGTAGTGTAGCAACGCAACACTTCGCTGACACGTGTACACAAGTCACTAATGTTCCGTAAACACTGTTTACCCCTCCGGCCGCTGTGCCTGTTTAGCCGCTATTGTCCCTGTGCCTGTTTAGCCACTATTGTCCCTGTGCCTGTTTAGCCCCTATTGTCCCTGTGCCTGTTTTAGCCCTATTGTTCCTTCGTGCCTGTTTAGCCCCTATTGTCCTGTGCCTGTTTAGCACCTATTCGTCCCTGTGGCGCTGTTTAGCCCTATTGTCCCTGTGCTGTTTAGCCCCTATTGTCCCTGTGCTGTTTAGGCCACTATTGTCCCTGTGCCTGTTTGCGCACTATTTTGCCCCTGTGCCTGTTAGCCACTATTGCCTGTGCCTGTTTAGCCACTATATGTCCCTTGTGCCTGTTTTAGCCATATTGTCCCTGTGCTGTTTTAGCCACTATTGTCCTGTGCGATGTTTAGCCACTATTGTCTGTGCCTGTTTATCCACTTATTACTCCCTGTGCATGTTTAGCCACTATTCTCCCTGTGCCTGTTAGGCCGCTATTGTCCGCGCTGGGTCATTCCTCACCCACGGTCATTATTCCCCCGCCTTAGTGCACACATCTGTCTCTGTAATGTCTAGTGACTGCGTTGTGCCGCGTGCCTGCCGCGTGCCTGCCGCGTGCCTGCCGCGTGCCACCTGGGAGCGAGGCGGCACCGATCAGCAGACGGCCGTCCCGACTCGGCCGCCGCCGAGCTGGCAGCAGCCGCGCGCTGTTCTGGTGACGCGTCGTCCCGCAGCAGCACCTCCCGACCGAAGGAAAACAGCATGGCGGCGATGGCAACGCGATGAAGGCAATCGCGGCGATTGTGGCGATGGAGGGTGGGTACAGAGATGACAGGCGATGGCGTGGTGATGGCAGGCGATGGCGGGGCGATGGCGGGACGATGGCGGGACGATGGCGGGACGATGGCGGGACGATGGCGGGACGATGGCGTGGCGATGGCGTGGCGATGGCGTGGCGATGGCGTGGCGATGGCGTGGCGATGGCGTGGCGTGGGATAGGCGTGGCGATGGGCGTGGCGATGGCGTGGCGATGGCGTGGCGATGGCGTGGCGATGGCGTGGCGATGGCGTGGCGATGGCGTGGCGATGGTGATGGGGAAGATGGCAGAGATGGCGGAGACAGTGCTCCTCCTTAAATCAGTCGACCAAAGCAAAATGATCGGTCTGGTTGACGGGCTCGGAGATAGCTGAAGCTGCCAGGGTCTCTCGGGTCACGCCAGGTCGAGTATCTGTATCTGTATCTCACCAGTAGCCAATTTCACGATGGATTATTTCGCGCGAAATGTTTTAAAATATCTTAGATGTTTTGAAATGTTTTAGTATTAAAGTTTTAGTATACGATATATTCAAAGAAAAATAAGTTACTGATTTAGGCGATATATTATCATTATTCAAGAGTTATGAAAACATGAAATGAGCTCATTACAAGATTATGATACAAAATTGTTCCGCGTTTCTAAAGAACATATGCGTTAGAGGCCATCTCGTTCGGTTAACCCGTCGCCCCAACTGGGCCCTCTGCATTTCCTTCGGCCCGACTGGGGGGGGGGGGGGGGGGTTTGGAACACTAACTCGGCTCCTACCGGCACGTAAAGACAACAAAAAACATTGTTCGAACCGGTATCACAATATTACGAAAACTATTTCATACCTTTTTTTCGCTCACGTCAAAGCTCAAGGTCACCAGAGGTTTCGAAGGTCAAATTTCCAAGTTTTAGGACATGCCTCCAGAATCCCCAAATATCTCGGAAACTATGTATACTAGAACAAATCTTAAAACAGCTCGCTAGCCATTGAAATTTTTAAATCGACCTAGTTGTCATCGAAATTTGAACCTCAGTTCAATAGTTTAGGCTCATAGAGGTCACTAAGTAAAAAATTCTGATTTTGGCAAAAATTATTTCCAACGAATAACTTCTTATACCTAACAATATAACGCTAATACTGTTTACGCCCATCGTATTTTGTCTTGTCAAGGCGCTTTGAAATATGTTTAATTTGATCATGTGAGGTTCAACTTAAAAAATTGCCTCAGGTAAAGGTCAAGTGGTGACCAAGTAGGTCATGTTGCATATGCTGGAGATGTTCTTGACGAGACAAACACATTGGTGAAAGTTACACTTCTCTATCTTCATTATGTTTAGAGTTATTGACTAAAAGGTGTTGGTGACCTCGGATGACCTCAGATGACCCCGTATGGGTCCTGAGCAGAGCCTGCACTTGGATCATACATAATATCCTATTATAACAATGTCCAGAAGGAAATGGATTGATATCGTCGAAAAAAACACATTTTAATATTTCTCCATTGACTTATAACGGGAGGTCACAAAATTGACCCAAACTCAGGTCACCGATATCAAAAATCCGAGATACACATTTTGTAGATGCTGATGACTTATGTTAATCCTAAAAGCTTGGATATCGATCCGTTTAGAAACTGGGGTCATGGCAGCGACCTGCACAACTGTTTTTGGTAGGTGGGGTCACTTGACCTGACCTGGTGACTCTGCCTAATTCCGATACGAAACTTGAATTTTCGGCACAATGTGCGAAAAGGATGAATGATTAGTTTTGCAAATTGGCGGTGCTACGCGCCGCCGTTTTCTCGTTATCTTTTGAAAAAACAGGAGGGGTTGTTCAACCCCCCCCCCCAGTGGGCGCGGGTTTAAGCATACCGCCATATTAGTTTACTCAATCTGGCAGCGTCATGGATTACAGGTCTTGCCTCGCATGGCGCATTAATGCGCTAGAAACGATTTCGCTGGAGGTGAGTCCATTATGAGTCAAGGAGAGGATGCTTTGTTGTGTACCAATAGTGTGCCCGAGATTAACATGCTTTCGAGATGTTCTGAAAAAGTGTCAGTAGGTGAAGATCTGGCATCACAATTAACCTATCATATTATCTTTGCTTAATTACCACCAAACCGCAATTTTGGTACACATACTATATTCTTACCAACATATTACAAAATTATGAGAGACATTTCAAGACAAAAATCGCTTTCAAAAGTTGTGTAGTTAAGGAATGGATAAGTATACTAAAACTGTCATACTAAAACATTTAAAAACACCTTAAGTTGTTTTAAAACATTTCGCGCAAAATAATCAACCGTGAAAACGGCTATTATCTGACAGCACCGTTAGCCCAAGTCAGGGCAGAGGGGCAGAGATGCATCTCTCTTTAATCTTAATCTTTGTCGCTTACCCTAGCTTTGGTTTGTCATGCAAGTGGTGGCATATGATCTCATCGGCTCCGTCAAGAGCGGAGAAGGTAGAGAATCGCCTACATATTCATCTCGATTTTTGACAAGTTACACACAACGCACCACAAGTCCTTTCTAGAAGGGATTAGGTACTACGTTACTAATCGTTTAACATTGCTATTTGAGAATTTTGAAATTTAAGACCACCGAAAGGGTTGCAGTGCCGAGTTCTGTTTGAACTCAGACGTATTGCGCAGAATCTGTCTCAAAACCAACAATGAACACGACAGCCAGAGCAGTAATTCTGCTGCCGGCGCCCGCTGGGTCTGAAGATAGCGTCAGCCCCCGGCCGGCTGCCTCCCGTCTGACCTCTGTCTTCCAGGACCGCCGCGGCTGGCTCCCGTCTGACCTCCGTCTTCCAGGCCGCGGCTGGCTCCCGTCCTAACCGCCGTGCTTCCAGGACCGCCGCGGCTGGCTCCCGTCTGACCTCCGTCTTCCAGGACCGCCGTGCGGCTGGCTTCCCGTCTGACCTCCGTCTTCGCACAGTACCACAGGCCACCTTCGGGTCAGGCACATCAGGGCAGCTTGGCCTGCGGCTGGCGGTCCCCGTGGCTTTCGTGATACGTCTGTGGTTCACTTACTTTCACTTGGGATGGCAGAAATTAAACTTGTTTCGTTGGCCCAGATGGTACCTGCTGCGAGGGCTGGCCTTCCTTCGTCTGATTTCTCCGATCTGTCAGAGAAATTTTATTTGACAATTGTGTTGACCGTTTGCCAATTGAGAGAGAGGCTCCGCGTTCTGGCATCCCTGTTTGGTTCTGAACGGCTTTCCGTGTGGCTTCACGGCATGACTCCCCTTTGGAGAGCGGCGGGTTGCTTGGCTGCCCTATCGCGCTGCACACCTTAGTCCAGGTCTATCACCACGAGAACAGGGGCGCGCCGGGCGCTGGGCGCGGCCTCGCCGTCTAACCTCGGTGTTCATCGGGTTTGGTTGCACAAGGATCCACAGACTTCGTTAGCGAGCTGCCAGCATCATCGATAGCGGCTTTGGCAGCACGGTCGGCGCCATCCTCTTCGCAGAGACCACACATGAGAATTCACTTTGGGCTGTGCTTCCGCGGATCTTTGGCGCTGCTTACAGAGAGTCCGCTATATCATCCTAGGGGACAAAAGGACATCACAGAATGGCTCGGCCCACGCCATACACTCAGACGGTGACACACGTGCCTATACACACTTATGGCAGCCGGTGAACGGGCACTTTGGGCTCCCCATTCTGACCTACCGTCCTTTTCAGGACCGCGCGGCTTGGCTTCATCTGACCTCGATGGTCTTCCAGAAACGCCGCGGCATGGCTCCCGTTGAACGCCGCGCGTCCTTCACGGATTGCCGCGGCTTAAGCTCCCCGTCTGCACCATCGATCTTCACAGGAACCGAGACCGCGCGTTCATGGCTCCCATTACTGACTGCGTTTCCAGGACCAGAGCCGCCGGCTGGCTTCCCACATCTAACCTGCCGTCATTTCACAGGACCGCCGACGGCTGGCTCCACGTCTGAACCTCTGTCTTCCAGGACCGCCGCGGCGACTCACCATTTTCTGACTCCTGTCTTCCAGGACCTAGCCGCCGGCAGGCTCATCTGGACCTCTGTCTTACAAAGGACCGCCCGCGGCTATATAGGTCTTACCACAGGACCCGCGGCGGCTGCTCCCGATTCTGACCTCTGTTCTTCCAGGAACGCCGGCGGCTTAGGAACATCCCGTCTGACACACTCTGCTCTTCGCAGGACCAGCCCGCGGCTGCTTCCGTCTTTCTGACCTCTGTTTATCACAGGACCACTGCCGCGGGCCTGACACTGTGCAAGCGGCCGCTGCTCTGCAGCAACCACGGCTCATCAACACAGCCGACCGGCGCAGCGGCCGACTGCCCATCAGCGTGGTAAACTTGTCGGCCGGATGCGAGTGGCGGCTGAATCACTGATGAGAATTACCGGCCCCGTTGACGCTCTCCGCCGTGCTGCCGCCTCTGTCAAGCGGTTCGGCCTTGGCGGAGACGCTCGTCGGAAATAACACATTCCACTTCGTCGTTTGAAGAACGAAATGGCGGAGTTCGGCAAGGCGAGCGGGGGACAGAATGTATGGCTCAGATAGTTATGCATCTCGATGCTGCAGGAGTCAATAAATCTGTGGGCTACCGAGAGCAACTCGGAGGACCAAAAACGTTATCGTTAGTTTCAGAAAACAAGTCAATACAACTCTTATGAGTAATGAAAAAAAAAAACATTTCTGTGTTGGGTTGCGACGAGCTGAGCGGAACTCCTCTGCGGCATAGCAACGCCTATCACCATCATTCCTACAGCCGGATCTGCCGCCTCAGCCGGCACCAGTAGACGGCCAGACCCGGGTACCTGCGGCGAAAACAACCCGGCAGACCAGCACCGGCGACCCGGCGACCTCGCACGTACCCGCACGCATCGCGCGCCGCCGCGCATCGAGTGCGTGCATCACCTTCGCGTGCCGCCCCCGCTGGGAGGAAGGGAGAGAGTACGAGCTATCGGCGGCGGCTGCGGCGCGACTGCGATGATTGTGGCGCGGGTGGCGGCGCATCTGCCGCCGGCGAACGATCAGCAGGCGGCGTGTTTACGCTGAGGAGCGACGCGCCGGCGGTGGTCGAGCGGCACCAGCGGCCCGCCGCGGCGGCCCGGGGTGGCTGCCTTCGCCAATCGACCCGCTCGAGCTGCTGCCGGCGCTTGGCAGCTACCCAACACCGGTCGGACGTCATCGGTCGGCGCGGGCGTCACCACGGTCCGGCCCGGACGCAGGGGACAGGGAGAGGGACAGGTGGGCGTCACCATGGTCCGGCCCAGACGCAGGGGACAGGGACAGGCGGGCGTCACCACGGTCCAGCCCGGACGCAGGGGACAGAGACAGGGGACAGGGACAGGCGGGCGTACAGGCGGGCGTCACCACGGTCCAGCCCGGACGCAGGGGACAGGGACAGGGACAGGCAGGGCGTCACCACGGTCCAGCCCGGACGCAGGGGACAGGGACAGGTACAGGCAGAAGGACATACAGCTCTCCTCTTCTACAGAGCGCTCAGCAATACCGGTCCCGCTGAGGATCAATACGGTCCGCTGAGGAATGCTGCAACCCTCTAAAAGACACTAACTAACCTAAACCTAACCTAAAACCTAAACCTTACCGGATACGATGAACTTGGGGTAGGTATGTAGACATTGAAGACTAACGGATCAGAGAGAAGCACTCAGAAAGGGATTGGGTGGAGCGATTTCCGGACTTAAAGTTAGAGAGTGTGAGCTATCGGCGCTCGAGTGCACGACTCGCAGGGATCAGATACATTTTACCCGCTCACCTGCGACAGATGGATACCCACAAACAGGGGCGCAGCCAGGAGGGGAAGATGGGGGCACGTGCCCCCCTCCCCATTGTGCCGACTTTAACGCCGACTTTTACACTAAAAATAATTGTCGGCGACGTCACCTATTTGCGACTATTTAGGGGCTTTCGCTTTGCAAAAATATAGTGGCCTATATCCGATTCCAGGGGAGATATTTTGTTCGCGCAATTTTTCGGGGGGCTTTGCCTAGGGGACCCTGGTGATACCGTCCCCCTTGCTGAAGGTCTGGCTGCGCCCCTGTCCACAAACGAAAGGGAATAAGCGACTCTGCGATTGGATTGAGAAAAACACAGGTTTGCTGTGCGGAGCAGAAGGCAAGGTTGGTTCAGGCAACACTTAAAACAATAGGAGGGGGAGTGTTAGGATGGTCCTCGACTTGTTGGTGGTACAGGGAACCGACACTGACCCCGACAGACACTGACACGGTGTTAGACTTGCCGGTGTCATGGGTACCCTAATACGGTGTAAAAGGTACTCACATAATGTGACGGAAGCCGTCGCATATCGACGACCAAACGGGATCAGTCTGGTGCAGGGCCCGTTAGGGTACGGTGAGCCATCAACACTCAGCAGAGTTCACTATCGGGACAGCGAAGGACACCAGAGCTTATTTTAACATGTTGACTGGGAGGATTGTCCCCCGCAGTGCCTTGAAATCGTCCCGCCCCAGAGGACGCAAAAATCCTCCGCAGTCGACGGCAAGAAAAAACGCGTTGACTGTCCTCACGGGCCAGGTCAAACAAATCTTTTCGTGATGAAGGGACCCGACGCCATCCCCACTCCGCCCCCCCCCCCCACTCAACGACTCTTCGCGCACACAGTCCGACACCCCCTCCCCCGGTCAGCAATTACTGTTCGGTGACAAACGAAAAGGAACAAAAGCTGTGCCCCCAAACTTGAAGTCTAGATCCACCGGTGGAAATCCCCCGCAGTGAAAACTCCTTAGAAAAAACCTTGAAGGACACAGTGGCTGGGTTAGGGTACACTGCACCTTGTCTCTGAGACATTGCAGCTCGCGGGAGAGTCATGTCACATTATCACTTGAAATGCAGCGGCTATCGCGCTCTCCGGGATTGATGGAAACGGAACGACCTTTGACGGAGACACGGCAGCTGAAGTTCATTTAACATTCGCCGAACGGGTAAGATGAGTGACTTAAGTGGACTTTGGACGTGAGTGTCTATTAATCTAATTAGCATATTATAGCACTAGATAATCCGGGGCAGCAGGAGCATCAGAGGCATGCAGATAGAGGAGATTCGGGATTGTGCAAATGCCTTACGTCGGGATTGTGCGCACATCTCACCGGTTCGATTTTTAAGTTGGTAAAAATCATGCAAAAATGTCCTACTTGGAATACCATAGTGGAATTGTGTAACATGTAACGATTATAATGATGCTGTAATATGAATACAGTAAAACAAAATTGCACTTTTCGGGATGCTAGCGTGATTTTCAATCTAATTTTGACATGGCTTCAAAGCAGTATGTCATCCGACCGCCGAAAAACACATGTACTGGATGACTGAGGAGTTTTCAGCTTAAAAACACCGTCGCGGTACCTGCGTCCATTGAAGACAGGTAAGCACACAAATCCGGGTCTTATACGCCGCCCTGGGGCAGCTCGGAGCAGAAATACGAGACTGTGGAAAACATCGGCGGGCCGGTCTGCCTTCCTGCAGAGCAGAGTGGAGATGGGATCGAGGATGACCGAGTGGTCGTCGTCAGCGAAATGGTGTTGACCGGGGGAGCGTCACGCAAAAGTTATTGAGCAGGACGGGAGGTGGAGCATTAGCGAAAGCATGTTGAACAGGGGTGAGGTAACGCACAATATATAATGTGTATCACTGAACACATGTTTCTTTTGGGGGGGAAATTGGGGGATTATGCCCCTTGGTTCAAGAATGGGAGATCACACCCCCGGGTCCCCCGAGGCGGAGCCCCTGGAGGCACACACTAAAGTGGCCGACCTTTGCCGGCCCACCAAATTCAACAGAATGTCCTTAGTCAGCGCACATTACGACAGATTCTGTTCCTCCTAGTTGGGGGCGATCTCTGCGGTTGAAATTGGGTCTATCGCAGCACTGTATTCCACTTCGTGACGAAGATGCACACTGCGGAGAATTGAGATAATGATTCCACACATCCACTGCACTGTGCCCATTTTTCGACAAATCGTGCGCGCCCGCCAAGTGCGACCCAAGGCTCAGAGTGGGGGGAGGGGGGGTAGCGCTCCCCTGGACCCGCGCCTGAGGAGGAGGAGGAATTGAGAGGTCCACCAAACCGTTTGTATTCTGTTGCACAAAAAACACCGTCGCAGCTCAGGAGGATCGCACAAATTTAATTCTTAAGTGTCGGGCAAACAAAGCACATGCGTTCTAAAGAACAAGTTATCGAGGTTCTTAGCAGAAAACGGACTGAAAGTGCTCGAGAACTAATGACGCTCAATCTGCATCACTATAGGCCCAGCTTTTAGAGAGTCAAGCACGATGGAACTGACCTATGTGGTATCAACATTGGCTATGTACTGGAACGACCCTTTGATTAAATGTGCCACCCTTATCTATTACTATTCCTGCACATAATCACTGAACCGCTTTAGGATCTGCTGAAATGTTAAGCCAAAAGAACAGTGTACACAACGAATCCGTCCAGCACACGACTCCAAGCAGACGGCGTAGCTTTCCAGAAAAATGGAGGGCTGAAGCTGGAAAAATCGCCAAAGTTACCATCACAATCACAAAAACATATTTCTTCCCAGGATTTGAACACTTCCCTCGTCCAAGTGGGGGAAGGGCCTGAGCAAGGTAGGGGGGGGGGTGAAGCTCCAACGCATAGGAAACTACAGTACTGCTCTCAAGCATTCTGCCGCCCACATTCAGGACACGTAACACCGGTGACGTCATAGCACCCGCGTGGCGTGTGTGACGTCAAAGGCGGGCTCCCTCTCTCTCTATCTCTCTCTCTCCGTGCGGGGTGTGCTGCCGATTTCTCCGCTCTGAACCCAAGTCGCTTCTGACACGCTCGTTGGCTCCCGGTCAGCTGCCCGCACATTATAGGTTTGTACCTTTACCGCCACGAACGGCGGGGGCGGGGCGGGGAGGGGAGGGCAGTCCAGAAGTGGGGGAGTGGGCGGCGCAATGATGATGCACCACCAGCGAAGTAATTATTTACCAAGATCCCTCGAGGTGTGGGTGGAAGCCGCATTCTTTTACATGAAAACGATCCGTATAGGGTTCATTACTAGAATGTCATTAGATGGCAAAGAAAGTTATGATGGCTCTATATTCAGAAAGCAATACCTATTTCCAAATGCACAAAGATATTTTCATCTGATATCTTCAAGTGCTACTAGCGTGCGAATATTTCCATGTTGACCCGGGAATTTCCACCTTCTCCACTTGCTTTCTGCGAAGGGGCTGTGTTGGCCCTGGAGGGATTCCTCTCACACGGCAAGCAGTCGAGATGAAACATACGACTCACTCCATCAGAAAGTACCAGACCAGATGGTTACCCGTCTCAGCAACATGGCTCCCCTGACACCATTCAACAAGACAGCTTAATCACCACCCTCCCCTCCCGCCGGCCAGCCATCACCGCCGGAAGCACTGCACCTGCAGGGTGCAGAGTGAGGGCCTTCACCTCAGACCACGAAGCACACAGTGCTCAGCAATCTGCCGCATTCTAAGCCACGAGCAGGCACCAGCGCAGAGCATTCCGCAGGGGAGTAACTCCCACATTCCCACACCCTCGGTCAAGGTCACTGGCGATGGACCGACCGACCGCGATCCACCCGAAGGCGGCTCTCTTTCGGCAGCGAACTATGGATTTTCGCCGGGCGAAGTCGTCTTCTCGAGAGTGAGGTCACTGTTGGATTCATCGCCAAAACTCCCCGCGGCATTAAGGAGAAACTCGGAGCATTACGGCTTGACAGGCGGGCTGAGGAATCTCTGGCGGCACCTCGAGAGAAAGGTGTCTGCAGCTTCGACTCATCTCACAGAGGCGAGATCCGCGAGGCGATATGTGAGAGGCGAGATCACAGAGGCGAGA
This sequence comes from Semibalanus balanoides, assembly GCA_014673585.1. Classification (NCBI taxonomy): domain Eukaryota; kingdom Metazoa; phylum Arthropoda; class Thecostraca; order Balanomorpha; family Balanidae; genus Semibalanus; species Semibalanus balanoides. The sequence goes on from VOPJ01008192.1 coordinate 13,596, forward strand.
TCCGCGAGGCGATATGTTAGACAGATGTGAGACAGGAGTACTCACCTTCCTGGTGGTCCTTCTTCTTCCTCCACGGGAGGAAGCTCATCTTCGCGCGTCTGGAAGAGCAGGTCACGATCAGGTCACGATCAGGTCACGATCAGGTCACGATCAGGTCACGATCAGGTCACGAACGGATCACAGTCTGACCACAGTCTATAGATGGACCACCAATGGCCCACAGGTTCTGCTCGTAGCAGCGGGCTCTACACAAGGCCTGATGATGACTTTAAGCCCACACGCCGCCGTTTCAGCAAGTGAGCAAAGTATCACCACTCCCGAGTCCGCCCGGCCGCTGATTTTGTACCCCCCTACGACCGGTGACAGGGCACCTGACGCCGTTCATTCAACGTTCCCCCACCGACACCCGCAAAACGTCCCAGTCACCGAACCCCTGTCACCGATCCACTGTCACCGATCCGCTGTCACCGAGTCCCTCACAGGGTCACCGCCACCGAGTCACTGTCACCGGGTCACTGTCACCGGGTCACTGTCACCGGAGTCACTGGCACCGGGTCACTGTCACCGGGTCACTGTCACCGCGTCCTCCACCAGGTCACCACTATAGATCACCTGCACCAGGTCACCACTGTGGGTCACTGTCACGGCCTCGCCGGTGCTCGGTTCCCGCCGGGAACGATGCTGACGCGGCTGAGTTCGGTGGCTGACTGCCTCCGGCCGCCCCGGCCGCTCGTCCACCGACGCGACGCCGAAAATCCATAAAAGGAGCGGGCGGCGGGGCCATAGACCGCCGCCGAGATCGAACTCCTATCCAAACCCTCTGGAAGCTGGGTCAGGCTTCTAGACAGCTGGGGCAGGGCAATGGACAGCTAGGTAAGAGTATTGGACAGCTAGGTCAGGTAATGTAGAGCTGGGTCAAGGTACTGGACAGCTGGTTCAGGGTGCTGGACAGCTGGGACTGGGTGCTGGACAGCTGGGTCAGGGTAATGGACAGCTGGGTCAGGGTACTGGACAGCTGGGTCAGGGTAATAGACAGCTGGGTCAGGGTAATGGACAGCTGGGTCGGGGTACTGGACAGCTAGGTCGGGATACTGGACAGCTGGGTTAGGGTACTGGACAGCTGGGTCAGGGTACTGGACAGCTGGGGTCAGGGTACTAGACATATGGGTCAGGGTAATCAGCTGGGTCGGGGTACTTGGACAGCTGGGTCAGGGTAGTGGACAGCTAGGGTCAAGGGTACTGGACAGCTAGGGTCAGGCTTCTGGACAGCTGGGTCAGGGTACTGGACAGCTGGGTCAGGGTACTGGACAGCTGGGTCAGGGTACTGGACAGCTGGTCAGGTTACTGAACAGCTGGGTCAGGTTTACTGGACCAGCTGGGTCAGGGTTGCTGGACAGCTGGGGAGGGTGTGGACGCTGGTCAGGGGTACTGGGACAGCTGGTTCAGTGGTACTGACAGCTGGGTCAGGCTTTCTCGGACAGCTGGGTCAGGGGTTGCTGGGACAGCTGGACTGGGGTGCTGGACAGCTGGGACTGGTGCGGACAGCTGGGTCAGGGTACTTTGACCAGCTGGGTCAGGTTGCTGGACAGCTGGGGCAGGATACTGGACAGCTGGGTCAGGGTATGGAACAGCTGGGTCAGGGTACTGGACAGCTGCGGGTCAGGGTACTGGACAGCTGGTTCAGGGTACTGGACAGCTGGTCAGGGTATGGACAGCTGGGTCAAGGTACTGACCAGCAAATCATTTTTGCGTCCGCTGGTTTCAGGGTGCTGGACAGCTGGGACTGGTGCCTGGAACTGCTGGGTCAGGGTACTGGACAGCTGGAAGTCAGAGGTACTGGGACAGCTGATGCATTTTGTTACGGACAGCGGGTCAGGATATGGACAGCTGGGGTCAGAAGGTACTGGACAGCTGTGTCAGGTACTGGACAGCTGGGGTCAGGTGTACTGGACAGCTGGGTCAGGTACTGGACAGCTGGGTCAGGGTTACTGGACAGCTGGGTCAAGGGTACTGGACAAGCTGGGTCAGGGTACTGGGACAGTGGTTCATGGTTACTGCGACAGCTGGGTCAGGGTACTGGACAGCTGGTCAGGGTTTACTGGACAGCGGGGTCAGGGTACCTGGACAGCTTGGGTCAGGGTACTGGACAGCTGTGGTCAGGGTATCTGGACAGCTGGGTCAGGCTTCTGGACAGCTGGGTCAGGGTGCTGGACAGCAGGGGCCAGTGTACTGGACAGGCTGGGTCAGGGTATGGACAGTTGGGTCAGGGTACTGGACAGCTGCGGGTCAGGGTACTGGACAGCTGGGTCAGGGGTACTGGACAGCTGGGTCATGGTACTGGACCAGCTGGGGTCAGGGTACTGGACAGCTGCGGGTCAGGGGTATCTGGACAGCTAGGTCAGGGATACTGGACAGCTGGGTCAGGGTACTGGACAGCTGGGTCAGGGTACTGAACAGCTGGGTCAGGGTACTGGACAGCTGGGTCAGTGTACTGGACAGCTGGGTCAGGGTACTGGACAGCTGGGTCAGGGTGCTGGACAGCTGTGTCAGTGTACTGGACAGCTAGGTCAGGGTACTGAACAGTGTACTGGACTCGGTCAGGGTACTGGACAGCTGTGTCAGGTTAAGGCTCAGGGTGAGTCAGCGACTCAGAGAGTTTGTTCGTTTGTTTATTGGGGTTAAAGGGCGCGCCGACACTTTTGGTCAATTTGCGCCCACGACTCAGAGAGGGTCAGCGAATTGCACAGCTCTAGTATACAATAACTCGGAGATGAGCCCGGACCCCGGTGTCATGATGGGAAGAGGACAATGTTCTGCGATAATTGGCGCCACTCTTCGCTGAAGTTGAGCCACTTGGGGTGAAGCGGTATGAACAAGTCGTGACCTTTATGTCGGGGGTCACTCAGGCACGTGGTGTCGTCGAGTCGGCGGCATGGGGGAGAGATGTCAGGCATTTCGCCGACACACGACAATGTGGTAACCATGAAGGTGGTGGAATGGCCGCTGGGGCTAATTGGGAACGGCAGAAAGTCGTTTGGTCATTGTAAATTCAATTGAAAAATGATGTATTATATGACAAGACCAGTCACCTATAGTAAGCACGCGAATAAGCGACCGACTACATTAGAGTGCTGTCTGGTGTCCATTCATCAACTCACCAAAATCGCCGTACAAAATCAGTCGTCAGTTATGTCATGAAACATACTGTACAACCAGAGCCACAACTATCACACTCCATACTCATTTTCCTCGCACATCTATTTCCAGGTTAAGTCTTGACTAAATGGGCACTAGACCGGTTCGGCAGATATTGACGTGGACTATGTTCATGGAAAGAAGCACTTACGCCTGCGATAAAATGTCGCCGTTCGATATAAATCGTTGTCACTAATGACAAATCGTTGTCACTAATGAAAAATCGCTGTCACCAACGAAAAATCGTTGTAAGTAATGACAAATCGTTGTTGCTCATGAAGTGATCACCAGTAATATGTCAAATGTCAGCTACAGCGCCAAGGTAAATATATTTAATTAGAACTGCTAGCTGATTAAGTTGCCACATGCTGATAGATTTAGTGGACGGCAGCGGTTCACTGCAGCACCTATTTTACTGCATATTGCGTCGCTTTTGTTAAATCTAGAATTTAAGACTGCAAACAGATTGACCGAGGTTGGTAACAGAACTGTGCTAAGCCCCAGAGTCAGTGAGTCAAATTTGACTCCAGGAAGGCGGAGTTGAGCCAACTTGACAATAGCCGTTTTCACGATGGCTTATTTTGCGCGAAATGTTTTAAAACATTTTAAAATGTTTTAAAATGTTTCAGTGGTAGCCGTCTTCACGATGGGATAATTTGCGATAAATGTTTTAAACCTCGCCGTATGGGACCGTAGGGCGAGGGTTAAAGCATGTTTTCGCCAATTAGTCCATCGTGAAAGCGGCTACCACTGAATTTAAAATGTTTTAAAACATTTCGCGCAAAATAAGCCATCGTGAAAACGGCTAATATTTAATAAGTGAGTTGGGTTGAATCAAAGTTGAGTCAGAGATGGTTTCTCTAGCACTCTATTGAGTTGAGGACGAGTTCATAGCAAACAGACTCAGTTCTAAATTAATCGAAATGAGTCAACAGACAAATAACTTACTACATTCAGAGATACCTAAATTATATATATATCTATGACAACCTTAAATTGCTTATTGCAGCACCAAGTATCTAACACCGTTCAACGTAGCAACAACATATTAAGCCACCATAGTTGTTTAGAGTGTATTCATCAGAATGGTGTTGTTTCGAATATGCACAGCAGACTTGTGCCTGGATCCTGAAGTTGGATCTGGGATCACAGTGAATCCCCCGTTATAAAATGCATGAAGATCTTGAATCCCAGTGGCTCCCTCTGCGTAAAATGCATGAGGATCTGGGATCCTTCTGGATCCCTGGGCGTAAATTGCTTTAGGATCTGGAGTCTCAGTGGATCTATAATTTAAAACGAGCCTCAGATCTTGAAACACAAGATGCAGGGACTGACATAAAAATTGTGGTTTCTATTTTGCGTATGTAGTATATACTATGCAGATAATTAGTACCGGCAAATTACTTTGTAAGGTGTACCTATTACCAAACATAGATATTGTAAATAATTTTCCAATATGGTAAAATTAGCAAGATAAAAGTACATAACAATGTGCCTGGATCCCGAAGTTGGATCTGGGATCCCAGTGGATCCCTCGGCATAAAATATGTCAGGATCTGAGATCTTTGTGTATCCCTTGGCTTATTATGTACCTGAATCTAGTGTCCCATGTGGATCCCGGGACACAGGACACAGAGATCCAGATCTTAGCTGGATCCCGAATCCAGGCACATGTCTGATACACAGCATGCACAATTGTATCGTATGTATATCATATATATCGAAATAGCGTTTTACCATATGCTGGGGATATCAAAATGTATTGGCCGGAGAGGTGTGGTACTAAGCATTACCAAACGATGCTGGTATGTAGATGTTTGTGATCGAGGCGTTTTTTGAAATTACTGCACGAGCGAAGCGGTAGTCAGTAATTTTAAAAACGCCGATGATCACAATATCTACTACACAGGCAGAGTTATAGTAAGTTTTTTTACCATATGTCACCAGTGCGGTATTGCCAGGTGCATTTAAATGCGGAAATACCACACTCACGCGCTAATGCTTTTTACATTGCTCGGCATATGGTAAAACTTGGTACAACGAAAAAGCCCTAGGGCAAATTCGTTGTACCAGAGCGCGTGAAAACAGTTAATGTGATAAAATTCTGACTGGAATTCTGAAGGCTTTGTCGACTTCGCTTCCAAGGCTTCTTCAATTTTATCGAAGGTCAAAGTTTTTAACTAAAAATAAATATTTGTGGTTTATCTGGTTCAAGGACCTAGTCATTGATTAAACATGATAGAAAAATATATAAAAACATATTGGAATGGACTTAAGCGGCATATGGTAAAATCATACCCCACTCGGCCGGCATAAAATTGTTCAAGACCCTCTGTGCTTTATTGATTTTTGAACTTCGGCCTTCGGCCTCGATAAAAAATCAAGAAAGCACCTCGGTCTTGACAATTTATTTACACCGGCCTCATGCGATATTATATAATACCGTATAAGCGCAGTATGAAAAATCAACACAGTTATTTTAGCGTCTTTTGGCTGCGGCACCTACAACAGGCAGTCACAGCAAAGTCGTGTGACATGGCTTAAGCTGTGCACCGTCAGGGCAGTGCCAATACACTAACGGTGCTGCACGTCATTTTACAGCCCTTCTTTGTTTGTCTTGACTTACCTACGTCACGAAACAAACAGAAAGCGCTCAGCTGTAAATAAAATATTGTGCAGGGCGGGCAGGCAGAGGCTTACACGCGCCCAGAGTAAAGAGGAAACATGACTCCCATGAGGAAAGTTAGAGCATCAGCAGGTATTTTTGTGTGATGTGTCAGCCAGCCTTGAAGAGAATTCCATCTAGGTAAAGCGTTGTAAGGTAAAAAAATACTTCTGGCTTGTGAACGCTTTACTCAAAATGGGCAAAACAAGTAGAACACACCGTAGATGTATAATATATCAATTCAGTGTCTAAGCCGTCTTTTGGAACCATGTTTCAAGAACAGTTAAGAGTGCTTATCAAAGCCAGCATAGTAAATACTAAATACCATTAAATGTAAAATGCATTATCATAAGTTCATCCGCATACTTGTGCTTACAGATTATTATATAAACAAAACTAGGAAGAAGTAGCACAAAGCCATTTATATTTTGCAATCATTATCATTTATGGGAAAATGGCATCAAATTTTTATGAATGAATGTGAATGCATTCACAATAATTCGGACCATAACACTCAAGGTAGGGCTGATCATGTTCTGTATCACACCGCACCTAGAAACTGCTGACGCGGAGGAAAAGGTGGAAACATAGAGAACACCTCTGTAAGCATCTAAGTGTCAAGAGCATATAATTGGGTGGCTTTTTAACTTGAAGTGTCCCTTGGGTCATGAAAAATGTGTATATTTTAGTACATCGCCACATCATCTTAACATTCACAATTAACATTTGGATATCATAGCTTACGCGCTAACTCTGTTATACGGAACGAATCAACCCCTCCTGTTTACCTAGTCTACGGAGGTCCTCTTGTGCGCGACTTAACAGTTTACATGCGGCCACCAAGCGAGACCATATGACTGTTTTTTTTCTTCATTTAGTCACAGTGTGAAGACTACCACGAACTGTTGTCACAGATGGAACTCTCTCCGACCGTATCGTCAGTTTGTATTGGCTTCTCTTTCCAACTAAATGGACAGAGACGATAGCTTAGACAAACAGCAGACCGTCACATTACTATGGGAAGGCCGCGAAGGAGTGGGAGATAGTGTTATCTCAAGGACGGAGCCAGTATCTGCCGCCACCCACATGAAAGAAGCAAGCCGTTTTTATATTAACAATATTGGCAGAGGTATCACCAGGGTAAAATATGGGCTCATAGCAGAGACCCACATCAAGGACCAGAACATAACTAACTTGAAATTGTAACTAATTAACACTTGAAGCAAGCGCTACCTTTATCCGTTTTGCGGCATTGCCAACTGGTTTGCTTTCGGAGGCGTATTCAGTGAAAAAAATACTGTTAAGAAAATGTAATTGCACAAAACAGCAGAGAATTGATAACAAGATAATAATTACACCTCTAGTTCGGTTGAAAATTTACATCTTATAATTTACACCAATCATCGCCTAAAGAACGAAGACCGCAGTTGGTCACGGCAACCAAACATGGTCAGTAGCCGTTTTCACAAAGGATTACTGTGCTGATAAATTCTGAATCTTTCTAAAATATATTAAATGTTTTGGTATGCAAATTTTATTATATTATTTATTCCAAAAAATCAATTATTTATTTAGGCGATGTATCACTATTCAATAATCATAGAAACATGAATAGAGCTCATAACAAGTTTGATACAAAATTTGTCGTTTTTAACGAACAAATGCGTCTACGTCTAGAGTCCATTCGTTCAGTTTAGCATACCGTCATACTAGTTACTAAATCTGGCAGCGTCACGGATCACAGGTCGATCTGTGCTTGCGCAATGATGTGCTAGAATCGACTCACATTACGGGCAGACCATATGTCGACCAATAGCGTCCTCTATGGGGCCATGTCACATAATGTTTCTGAATCATTTGAAAAGATTCAGTCGGTGGAGATCACTTACTAACCTAAATAACCTAAAAAATATATCTTGCTAATTTTCACCAAACCGCAATTTTGTAACATATTATATTCATTCCAACATATTACAAAATTTTAGGGACATTTCAAGGCAAAAATCGCATGTAAAAGCTGTGTAGTTAAGGAATGAATCGTGGAAACTTTCAAAACATTGTAAAATGTTTTAAAAAGTTTCACACAATAATCCATCGTGAAAACGGCAGATGTCACAAATCGTCCCCATTCCCGGATCCTGTATCAAGGACGAAACAACCATTCTTGTTAACTACGGTGGTCACTTATTTTTTTGACGGAAGAGCGTCACGAGCGAGAGATCGAGAGAGCGAGAAAGCGAGAGCAAGACCCAGAGCACCTAAAGCTCGTGGTCAGTAATAATATATGTATGTCTAGGTGACAGCTGGGATTCTCAGCTTCAGTTTCCTTTGCTTTGTCATCGTTCAAATGATGCGACTCCTGCGGATAGTGGGGTGAACAAAAGCAGCACACAGTGCGCCTTGCTCTCTGACAGCATCCACGATAATAACGGCAGAGAAGAGCGTGCCCGGTGCCGTACCACAACAAACAGCCAAGTCCTCGCTAACTGCTAAGTGCCTTTCCATTCCTGAGTGGAAAGCACACGGTTGTGCTTCTTGAGCATCTTGAGTCTTCTGATATAGCTTTGAAACCTTGTCGAACACAGCCATGCTTACACATACAAATCCGTCCTTAAAGTAAGCATACGGAGAAGAAGGTAGCAGCTCCAACCTTGACTGCATTTCCGGTCCAGAATGCATACTCATAATGCCAGTACACCTGAGGCAGATATTCGACGAAATGGAACGTTTCCCACAGACACTCAGTGTGAATTCAAGCATACAACTTGTTGCGTGTAGCAGAGACGGGCATTGTGCACGTCGACATACGCATTTATCCCATTGTTCAGTGTGTAGCTATTGTTCGGGCTGCGACGGACATATGCGAATGTCTCGTTACATTTCGCCTTATCGATAAATTGTCCGAAAAATATATATTAAATGCTGCTAACTGATACGGTCCAGATACTCAATTATAATGGATGCATTGTTCTGATTGTTCGGGAGTATGTCATTGAGCACAGCAAATAAAAATACCAGCATACACAAGGTGAAAAGGTTAAAGGACTGTGTCAAATCCTGCGGCATCTGCAGTTCTGAACCCTCATAAATCATAAATCCCTGTGAACGTGAATGTCCCAATGAAACGGCAGGAGTCAGCGGCTATGCAACCAGCTCTGCTTAGCAAAGGGCTCTAATTCAAGACAGCCACCCAAGCTAAGTGCTTTTCCATAGGCAAAGCATCCAAGCCATCCAAACTCGATCCATTATAAATATTAATTTTCAGTGTGGTCTGCCTGTCAAGTACATCTACTTCGAAACAAGAAAGCTATCGCTGATTTTAGATGCAATACAAGCATGGAACGTTATTCCAATCTGAAAGGGAAATTCTAACGGTGCGAGGATGTCCACCTTACATCCCAGCTTGCTGTTCTCACCGAATACGGCAATCACCCAGCTGAGCACCAGGTCTGGTATATGGAAATGTCCCATAGCGGTGCGCATTGTGTTCATTCTAACTGGCGCGGGCCGAATAACTGAGCGGTAGGTGAATAGTCAGTGTTCACCGTGAACAGTGCAGGCACACGGGCGACCAACTGCGCATCTGAACACCTGTCATATTTTAAGGCGATTTATGATGCGCGTTCAACAACTTTGACGCAATTTGAGCGAAAAATCGATGGTAATTTAGCAATTTGATTCATGGTGGGCGATAACATAATACAACAATGTTCCAACTTCCTATGATAACAGTCATAAAACAGCAAACTGTTGGCTGGCGGGTGATGAATGTGGCAAGATTTGAGACCACATAACCACAATGACTATTCTCCTCAAGAGCAGAATGACATCAGTTCTCGGCAGCAGCGAACATGGACTGCTTGGTTTGTGGTGATAAATTGCATGGCCTCAACCCTCGTAAGTCATCTCAAGGAAGTTCCATCAGCTACACCACCGGGCAAACCACGGTGACGCTGGAGCGATCAGTGATAAATTGAGGGCTGCGGAGTCGGAGTCGGATTTTGAGTCGGAGTTGGTAAAATTTTGCCGACTCTGACTCCGGCTGTCATTTATTGACAGCGCCTGGACAAAGTATTTTTAGTTGCATTTTAGTGAACCGCCGGTGGTGATGACTTAATAAATCATGTCCATTCGGTATCCCCAGTTCGGTTCGATTCCCTAGCCTATCAATAATTTTCAATCATGAGGTAGGTACCACGGTGGGTGAAAGAGACTCTAGGGTCTGACGTCGGATGCAGTTCCAAAATGCCACCGCCAGGAAATCAACCCGCCATTGACTGAGATCTCAGTCGAACGCCATTGACTGGGGCAAGGCGAATATCACTCTCTTGGTTACCTTCCAAACTGCAATTATCGCATTGAGACCAGTGGCGGCGCCAATGGTTTAACGTCTACGTTAAACCATCGGCTCCTGACTGTCTCACTTACAGGTGAGGCAGCGGCGGGGGGGGGGCGCTGTTTCGTAAACTCATTTTGTGAGAGAAAAATAGAGGGTTGCTGAATATGTGCAGCACACCACGGTTAATACGTCACCCAGGTTCACCGCTACAAAAGTCCTGTTTATATGCTGTACCTAATCATCTTGGAAATGATTTGAAAATATGTTTTCGATTTGACTCTGCATTTTGTTGGTTGACAAGAAATGTGCGACTGCATGTTAAGAATAGGACTGAGCCTTCACATAAAACACATTATGTATATGCGAAAAGCACGGCCAAGAAAAATGCATAGAAATATAATGTTCTATTTGTAATATAAGTTTGGACGGCCAGCCGATCTACTTTTTTGAAAAATATAGTTCGATTGTTTTGTATGGATGAATTTCCGAGGTCAGGACCCGCACTTAACAGAGCTTGCTGCGCAAGTCCTGATTCCACCATCCGATAGCGCAATTCCTGTTGGTCGGCAGAATTTGAAGACTAAGTTTTACGTGCCCGAAATACCTGGACACGGTCCGCCCAGCTCACTGACGTTACCTGACCTTGAGTGCGACTGCTGCCACCGGCCGCAGGCCATCCCAGTTAGAAGCAAATAGCGAGAGAGGTTTCATTGCCATTTGCTATTTTTCAATGTTTTGTATTGCATTTTGTTCAAAATATGAACAATTAATTGTATGCTAATTTTCGTCAAACCGGTGTTAAGTGGCGCTATCAACTTCGCTATATCTCGACAATACCCGACAAATTGCTTTATTTTTGCATACAAGACACACAATTGGTATAGGAGAATGTACCCAATTTTCACGTTGATAGCCCTATTGTTGTTTGTTTAGTTATTGCGAAAGTTTGTTAGGTGGCGATATCCCCCCACCCCAGTCAATGGTGGGGTAAGCAGCGACAACGACAATATATTTGAAAACAATATCAAGTTTAATGGGGCGTGAAGCCTACTCAGACGAGTTAATCATTGTCTTATTTATTGACTACAACATTTAATCATTGTTTTTTAATATTCATGTTGATGGTTATTTGGGGCATTTTGGACAATAAAATCAAAAGTTGAAGTCATTCAATGTCTGTCCATTCTATTACATATTGTACATGCAATTATCTCCAATATTGATGCGGGATGATGTTTGCTAAGTTTGTTATTTTAATGCGCCTTTAAACAATAACTTCACATAATTATAAATAGATCGGAGCCTATCTCGGAGTTGGAGTCGGAGTCCAGTCCGGAGGGTCGGAGTTGGAGTCACCTGAAAACCTATCGACTTTGCAGTCCTGGTGATAATCGATGCTACCATGCAAGGAAGGAAAATGCTGCTAGATATGTTTCATATACTGGACTGCCTGAGAACCAGAAATGAAAGCTATTTTCATATCAGTTAACATACATAAGTGACGTGCTGCAAATGCATCATCAAATCGCATCGTGAATATGCAATGAAAATCTTTGAGTTTCCCTCCCTGGTCGAAGGTAGCTGTCGGCCGCGTGACAGACTACGCCATAGTCCTTTACACATGGTGTAACTACTGTAGCAGAGAGGAATACGACACTACTGCACATAACACTAGACTCTGGTACAACACAACCCAGCGGACCTAAAGAGGAGCTTTGAGCAACAAACAAGACGGGGAACAAAGGGGAGATTATGATACAATCTCCAAAAGAATTTTCGGACCTTTACATTACACTTTATGGTCGTTGCATGGAAATAATCGACTTCAGAATTCTCCGTTCCCGCCGCTCCCCCCCCAAAAACTTAGCACGGGTAAGAGTGGCAGGCGACACAACACTGGCTGCACTGAGACAACACATTCAAAACAAAGATTGGGAAAATATCAGCAGCCTTCTCAAAATAAAAACTACAGATCTCAATCACGGGTATTAAACAAAAAAAAAAAAACCCTTTTGCGTCTTATTGGCGGTAAGCGGCGGGGTGGCGCAGCGGCGGCGGCGGCGGTGGCGCGGCATATATGCGAAGAACCCAGACAGAACGAGTCAGAGAAACAATCGCGGCGATACTGAGTACATATTGAGGTACAGCACCTAATAGATAGAGCGCAAGACGGCGAAAGCAAAAGATTATATGCAGAAGAGGACGGCGGACAACTGAGGCATACAGGTCGACAAAGAACAAAGAGATTGGCGCGGAGGCGAAGGCGAGCGATGAATGATCGGAAGCGGATACGACCGGGGACATACGATTGGAGGTCCATATGCCCTACGTAGTCAACAGACCCTTGGGAAATGCAGTCTCTGAAGTACCTATGTACTGAAACCAAGGGCGCCGCTACATTCCGAAAGTTGGGAGAGGTATTATGAAGTTTATTATTGCCATGCAACGCCCATAGGCGAAATGTAAAAATCCAAAAATGTTGGGGGACACGTCCCCCATCTACCCCTGCGGCGGAGCCCCTGACTGAAACAGATAACGATATACTACAAACAAATATCAACTTTTTACCTATAACAAAACTTCATTTGAATGCCATTCCGTCATAACATCATCCTCGGCATCTGTGGTGCCCGTAAAATACAACCATCACCAGCTGCACCATGCTATGTTCTAAGCAATATCAGCTCCTTATATCAACAAAACAAGCACGATTCCTCTAACCAAGTCTCTCAACAGGAAAGGCCTCCGCCGACTCCGCGAAGCATGTCGTATTCTGGGCACGAAGCTGCGGACCAGCGAAGTAAACGAACGACTGCAAAAGAGCCGCACACCAACAACACTGCCACTTTGTGCACAGCTCAGCAGACGCTGGACAGTGGACGCCCCGCCGTGCGGCAGCAGACCCCGCCGTCAGCCACCGTCGTCAGCCACCGTTGTCGGCCTGACGGACACGGCCTCCACATCTGCGGCCTGCTGCCGTCTGTCCTACCGGACCGTGTTAATGGCGGCGACTGGCAGTTGGCTGCAAAACCTCTGCTGTTCGACACCGTATCGAAGCAAGTTACCTGCTCGGAGGTGGGAAATGGAAAAAGGGCCACCCGGAGCGACGATTGGTAAATGATGTGTGACTGACACGCGGGAGGCACGCGGTAGACACGCGGGAGGCACGCGGTAGACACGCGGGAGGCACGCGAGAGGCACGGGGTGGGTGCGTGATCGGTTCTATGTGGAGATTTAACGATATCCGGGGACTGGCCTCGGTTTCTAGTGCTAAGAGAAAGACCAATAAGAGAAAGGGACACCTTCACAAGCTGACACTCTTTCGTCGCCAGGAGGAACATCATAAATCCAGCAACAACATGTACCATTTGAGCTACAGCAGCTCCTCTGAGTAATCATTCAGGGGTGGTTCTCCCATGTAGGCAAGGTAGGCAATACCTACCCAATTCGGTAGCCTTCTCCCGATACCGATATTCATCTCCGCTTCTTTTCATTTTTTATTCTTGTTTTATATGGTTCTCTGTTATCGGAATGGGCCTATTTTGGAGAAAATTTTCCAAATTTTCCGAGAAAATTGTCTTCGAAACCATAAATTAAGCACAAATGTGAGAAAAGCACAAATGTGAGCCTTAGCTTGCCTACCTCGTCCTTATCGACCAGCCTGTGTATAAATATATTGGGTCCTGCTGGTAGATAGTAGCTGTAAGGTAGGCAAATAAACTCGAAAATCGAGAAGAACACACCTTTTTAAGCGCAATAACTTCAAAAAATAAACTTGACTGCAATACCAATTATTATTATAGGCTCGTACTAGCTTGCTACATAGGGGTTCAATGATAATTTCGAAAACCACTTTTTTAGTGAGTCATTATCACAGGGTAGCTATGCCGCTGTGACCCCATTGGCCGAGCTGTCTAATGACGGCGGCCATGTTTGATATCACAGAGCAGTCGGCGGCCTGTGTTAAAGATAGGCAGGCAGTGAGCACCCAGGCTGACATTTTACATATAATTCAAACGAAATACTCAGTAGATAAATAAAGCGCAAAATGGCTACCACCTGAAAACAAAGTTACAATAATGAATTAAATAAATTAATACGAGCGAAAAATATTTTTTTCGTGCATAAAAAAGAAAAATTTGAAAAAGTCGTAGAATCATTCTGCATTCATTTGGAACATTGTGGTGTAGTCATTATGGTCTAGACTATAGTTCGCTGCATATAATTGTAAACAAACTGATACAGCACTGGGTGCCCGCCGCCTATTTCTTTAACAAGGCCGCCGACTGCTCTTGTCGAGCTCATCAACATGGGCCCGTCCGCGTCGCAGCACCCGCCGCCCGCCCCCGCGCCCGCGCGCGCGCGCGCCCCGCCCGCCGTCATTAGACAAGTATTAACAGAGAACAAATGCGCACCTTCCACATCTACTATCACCAAAGATTCAGTGGTCATTAATTAACTACGCAAACACGACTGTATTTCCGCGCTGCAAACGCAGCAAGAATCCGTCACATATCCGCGCGGTTCAGTTCACGTACCAGTCATTGAAGAATAGGGAGACCATAATATACATCCCGGAGAGACTCGTTACATTAGGAGTCTGTACTAAGATAATAACGCAAAATATAAGCCCAGCCTGCGTATAAATATAGCTATGGTGGACGATGGGTTGGTTGAGAGTGGCATAGCGGTAGCAGCACATTATAACTATTATTAGACAACACATATATTATGATGAAGTATTATGCGTTGCGTCTATATTATGAAATATTATCGATATGAGATGCGAAGTATTATGATTATCGATGTTTGAATGATATTGTTGATTGTTGCCTTGCCTACCTAGTCTCAAGGACCCAGCGCCGCCCCTGTAATCATTCGGGATGCTCATTATCGTTGTATCACATGCTTGTTAAAACTACGAGCTTAAACGTTCAGGTTGTTTTCATAGGCATTGAGAGGTTATAATAATGCCTTAGCGAGATAATTGTAGCTCTCAAAAATATATGACCAGAGGCTGTTCTTATAAAAAAAATCGAGTCGCTGGCTCGATTTTTTTTATTTCATGTGCTCAGAACTCGGCGCAGGAGATGTTAAGCGTCGAAATATAGTGCCTCAGATTTGTAGCAGCAAAGCCAAATACAATGTTGGTATCCTACATGCCCAAACATAGCAAATATCCAGTCCTGAAGCCATTCATTAAAAAAAAATCGATCCGGTGGCTCGATTTTTTTTATAAGAACGGCCTCAGGTTCTGAAGTATCACATCGACTCAATTTGCGCATTTGATTACAATTTCAAAGCCGCTTATGTCTCCATAAACCATATCACACAATCTGTTGCAAGAGCGTACGCCGCACAACCTCGCTTACTTAGTTCCCGTTTGCCAACTTGATTCTCTTCTGAGAGTAACATAACGTATGCAAACCCGTAAGTGTAGACTAGGCCGACTGCGGCTCCGTAAACTGCCAGCGGTGAGCGGAGTGAGGCGGAACCGTCCTCCGGCTGTCTCTGTGCACTACCGTCATCCATTTCTCCTCGAATGACG
>VOPJ01008193.1:0-21582 GCA_014673585.1 Semibalanus balanoides
CCCCTGGCCCATAGGCT
Organism: Semibalanus balanoides; assembly: GCA_014673585.1. Classification (NCBI taxonomy): domain Eukaryota; kingdom Metazoa; phylum Arthropoda; class Thecostraca; order Balanomorpha; family Balanidae; genus Semibalanus; species Semibalanus balanoides. The sequence continues at coordinate 18 of VOPJ01008193.1, forward strand.
CCTACGCCCAGGGCAGTAGAACACTGAACACTCCTACGCCTATGACTTAGAAGCACGGAAATGTTTTGACCAACTATGGCATGCCGGCGTCCTGCTTCGGGCCGCTGACCACCTGTCTCGGCGAAGCTGGGCGCCCCTTACGTCTTGGCACGCCCATCTGACAGCGCGAGTCCGTTTTGGATGGGCGCTGTCGGACGCCCTCGGTGTGCGCCGAGGGGTTAGACAGGGGGTGTTATTGTCGCTGTGTTTAACCGACATGTTCTTGTTGCCACTAATTCAGCAGCTTGATGACAGCAGCCTAGGTCCACTGGTCTATGGCCATCACGTCCCAGTAGTTGTCTACGCGAATGATCTTCTCATGATGTCTAGCATTACACGTTTTTTTTAATGCAAAATTACAAAACAACATTGTTAACAACTATCAATGAGTTGGAAGCTAGAATTTGTACGCTCGAACCCAAGTATGACCAGCAGTGGCACTTGTGCGGACAGACATTGTCGTACAGGGAGGAGACGGAGCACCTGGGAGTGCAGCTTCGTTCGCTGGTGCCTGTAAGGCGCCGATCACGTGAACGCGCGACTGCGCCGGTGTCGATGGGCTTTCTTCGGGCTAACGCCAGCCGGCATGTTTAACTCGCACCTGCCGGTGGCAGACATGGCCTGCGTCTAGCGCGCTGTATCACCGGCTATGTTATGTGACTGTTCACTCATGCTACTGGTCCACCGACCTCGCGCGCCTCGAGTCGTGGCAGGCGACAGCCATCAAAGCTGCGCTACGCTTGCCTCGCATAGCACACTATACAGCACTGCTGGCGGCGCTACAGATACCTAGCGTGCAGACTGTGCTCCGCCGCGCATTGTTCAATGCTTTTAGCGATGCATCTCGCGGAGAGCATCGACTTCGCTGTGTCTTATATTAAGCAGTTAGCGCGTGTTGCCCTCATCGCGACCTCCGCGTGCGACACGGGTTCTCTGGTAAATGATATACTTCTTCAGTGTGGACTGTGGAGAGAACCTTGCGACGCTATTGCGAGTTACCGGAGGGCGCGTCGGCCGGGAGCTAGCGAATATCCCCCCCCCCCCGGCACCTCTGTGGCCTTTCTGACTCCCTCCGGTGGTCCCCCGGCACCTCTGTGGCCTTACCGACTCCCTCCGGTGGTCCCCCCGGCACCTCTGTGGCCTTACCGACTCCCTCCGGTGGTCCCTCCGGCACCTCTGTAGCCTTACTGACTCCCTCCGGTGGTCCCTCCGGCACCTCTGTGACCTTACTGACTCCCTCCGGTGGTCCCTCCGGCACCTCTGTGACCTTACTGACTCCCTCCGGTGGTCCCTGGCTCAGAATGACACGAATGCCTGAGATCTCATTCGATTTCTAGTGATGCCTCATATTTAGCCTGTCTGATCGCGTTTGAGTGTGTGTTGGTGAATGGCATGGCCTAGATATAGTGCGGGCGTATATACATACTCACTGTTTATCTGTTATTGCGCTTTGTCCCCATGTCTAGGGATGTCGGAATACATTAGTTTAATTGATTGATTGATAAACATCCTAAAGTCGGCCAAAACAAAGTCTCTAGAGGTGCAAAAATGTATTAAAAATCAGGAACCGGTACCGCCACCTCCACCGCTCATAAACGACCTGGCACTGACATCGTTCCCGGCCACACCAGCATCACATGTGGCGTCAGGCCCGGCAGGTAGCAATCTGCATGTCTACTTAATTATACAGTAAACAATATTTAACCCCGAACTTGCGCTGAGCCCACCATGGGACCGGCCAGCCTGAGTTCAGACACAGCTTCAGGCCCGCCGTGCCTGAATTTGGGCCCGGCGCCGGCTCCGTGGTCCTGCAATTTGCATCTCTACAAGTCAAATCAGCCCGCCTGCACCTGACGCGCCGTCTTCTGTCCCCATTGACGTCTGCCGCCGCCAGCACTCCGACACCGTCCTCTATGATCTCGGTCGTCTGCACGGCCTCGGCTGAGCACCATTCCTGTCTGGCAGAGTCTGCGTCGGCGGCGCGGCGGCTACTGCACCGCGACCGCCGCGCCGCGACCGCGACCGCCGCGCCGCGCTGTGCCGCTGTAGGCCCACCGAGCCTAGCGCAGTGCAGTGAGCTGGCTCCTCCGCCCACCGAGCCTAGCTCAGTGCAGTGAGCTGGCTCCTCCCCACCTTGAGCCAGCCCTTCTGTGGGGAGCTGAGCGGCTCCTCCGCCCACCGAGCCCTCTGCTCAGTGCAAAGTGAGCTGGCCTCCCCGCCAACCGAGCCTTCTGCTCAGTGCAGGTGGAGCTGGCTCTCCTTCGCCTCCTTACTTCGATGCCCCTGCTTCAAGTGCAGTGTAGGTGGCCCTCCGCCCACCCGAGCCTACGCTCAGTGCAGTGAGTCTGGCTTCCTTCCGCCTTCACCGAGCCTTTAAGCTCGAGTCCGTGAGAGGCTCCGTTCTGCGACCGAGCCTTAGCTCTTAGTGCAAGTGCGCTGCTTTCCTCCGCCCACCGAGCCCCTGCCTCAGTTGCAGTGAGCTGCTCCTCCGCTCCACCGAAGCTAGCTCATGCAGTGAGGCTGGCTCCTCCGCTCTCTCATCCGAGCCCTGCCAAGTTGCATGTGAGCTGGCTCCTCCGCCTTCCGAGCCCTGCTTAGCTGCCAGTTAAGCTGGCTCCTCCGCCACCGCAGCCTCAGCTCGTGCAGTGAGCTGGCTCCTCCGCCCACCGAGCCCTGCTCAGTGCAGTGAGATGGCTCCTCCGCCCACCGAGCCCTGCTCCAGCTGCAGTGCAGCTGGCTCCTCCGCCCACCGAGTCCCCAGCTTTAGTGCAGTGAGATGTGCTCCGGCCGCTCCTTACGGGAGCCTGCTCAGTGCATTGTGGAAGGCTGGCGTTTCCTCCGCCCACCTGAGCCCTGCCTCAGTTGCAGTGAGCGGGCTCCTCCGCCACCGGAGCCCAGCTCATGCAGTGAGCTCGGCTCCTTGCCGCATCCCGACCCTGCTCAGTTGCAGTGTAGCTTGGGGGCTCACTCCTGTCTCCACCGAGCGCCTGCTCAGTGCAGGTGACTGGTCCTTCCGCCATCCGACCCAGCTTCAGTGCAGTGAGATGCTCCTTTCTCGTCCCACCGATGCTCCTCTTGCAGTGCAGTGAGTTGGGCTTGGCTCCTCCCCCACCGCGCCCAGCTCAGTGCAGTGAGCTGGCTCCTCCGCCCAACCGACCCTGCTCAGTGCAGTGCAGCTGGCTCTCCGCCAACCGAGCCCTGCTCAGTGCAGTGAGCTGGCTCCTCCGCCCACCGAGCCCTGCTCAGTGCAGTGAGCTGGCTCCTCCGCCCGCCGAGCCCTGCTCAGTGCAGTGAGCTGGCTCCTCCGCCCACCGAGCCCTGCTCAGTGCAGTGAGCTGGCTCCTCCGCCCGTCAAGCCGCGTAGTACACGGCCGAGTCATGCTCCACTGGTGAGGGGCTGGAGCGATTAGAGCTTGTCATCACGGAAGTTTATCGTGGTGGCGATGTCTGTTGTTGTTGTTTTTTTCTTATTCGTTGTTTACAGATGGAATAGCACTTCAAGCGACGTTGAGGCGCACGAACTCGGGATATTTCCGTGCCGTGCTGCAACCGTTGTTTCATGTTGAGAAGGTTAAACACAAACAAAAGCTATTGAGAGGTAGTGTGCCATTGTGCGCATGTCTTGCGGTTTTCAGCTCCGTGTGTGGACATTTGACGCTAGCACACAAACTGGTTTTGTTTGCCAAGCGCTAAACAATCACCTCGCGATTCATCGCAAACGCCGATGTGTAGCGGGATTCAACGAAGAAGCTCATTTTTAACCGTCATCAAGATTGTCTCTAGAGTGGTGGATGTGGAAAAAAATCTTATCGTGTTGGTGGTGAGTGCAAAAATAGTACCAATTCATTTGTTTGTCGTTTTCTGTCTGAGTTTAAGCTGGATGAATGTCACGACAGTCCTGGACCGGGATTTGCCGACCTTTTTGTAATGTCTAACGTCAATATCCAACATTTGTTTATAGACAATTTGTTTATAAACGATATATCCCCGTACGTACTTCGTAAATGACGGACGTGTTGTATCTGCTGGATAAATGTTCTGTTCCTGCTAGAAGCAGCTGCGTGGTTAGTCATCACTCCCTCTTTAGCAAAGATTTCAATTGTCCACAACAAACCACTCTCGGCTCTCGGGTCATTTTGCTGGTAAAGATCCTCGTGTCTGCACTGCTGCATAGTTTCAAAACGTAAAACCACGAGCCCGGTGCTGGGCCTAAAGCCCGGTGCTTGGCCTAATTCAGACAAATCGAGCCGGTCGTCTGGTCTGAGCCGGCTGGCAAGCTGGCTGTCCCGCCATCTGTGACACAAGTAACGTCATGATTGACGTCACTCATGGTGACGTCCAACGGTCATGGCGCAACCCGGCGATGAGTGATTAATAGTTGACTGGGGACATCATGAATGACACGACTCATTCAGATCTGCGCCGAGGAAGCCATCTCACCGTGTTTGGTCATCAGCGTATTCGCCTCTCTAAAAGCTGGCCTGGCGTCGTAAACTGGTCCGCCCCCGGCCCGTTCCCTGTGGCCCCGGTTGTCCTGCACCCAGAGTGCAGTGCCTGCCTCTGTCTGGCCTGCCATGGCTGGGGGCTGCTGGGAGCTGTGTGAGTACGCAGCGCCGTTTGACGTCACTGCTGCGGCGTCCACCCAGTCGGCCGGCCCCCTGGTATGTCCGCTCGTGCCAGGTCACTACTGCTGCCAGCCGGCCGGTCGGCCAACCCGCCGCGCGCGCCGCCCCCAGAACCGATTTGTTTCGGTCCCGCCGGCCGGCTGTGTAATGCCGCCCGTGTAGAGGCTATTCTGAGGGACCATCAGCTATATGCGGAGCTTGTCTGTCGCGTGACCCGGGGGCCGTCCCCTCCCGGCGTGTTCCGGCCCGGCACGGACGGCACTGCTCGAGCGTGGTATCGGCGGCGGCGGTAAGTGGCGTTTGACCGGTGGCTATTCTCCTCTCCCTCCCCGCCCCCTCCTCCGCTGCCACCACAACCGCTCCCGGGTGGCTCGGTATGGATTTCCGGACGGATGGCCAGCCGCCACCGCTCCCGCTCTCGCCACCGCCCGCCGCCGTCGCCGCCGCCGCCCGCCTCCCGTCGCCTCCTCCGTCGCGGGCCTCCTCCGTCGGCGACGGCGGCGGCGGCGGCGCAAAAAAGGCGGCCGTCTGCGGCGGTGGCATTAGTCGGTGAACTGCGCAGTAGAGGTGGTGATGCGCGCTGCGTGACGGCGGCTGGCGGGGCCGGGCCGCCGGCCAGACGAGGCCCGGGACGGACGGTCACAGCTGCCCCAGCAGCGTCACACCCGCTGAGACCGCTAGCTGAGTCAGCAGCTGACCTCCCGCGGTAATCTGAGCCCGCCCCGTGTACTGGGTCTTCGGTTCACGTTCAGAGGAAGCGGCTTGTTGACATGGTGGGCAGAGGTGTGACCGAGCGAGGGTGAGGCCTTGAGGCCTATCGCGGTGCCTGATGTTCTGGCTGGCTGACATGGCGAGTGACCAGGAGAGATAGCGAAACACGGCTGAACTACCTCGTGCCTAACAGCTTCTGTTTTTCGGTGAAACGCCACAATACCAGGTAGTTGCGGCGCCATAAAACCACAATCATCATCATCGGTGAACGGAAGAGCTACTGTGTCTGGAGGCTTCGTGCGCTGTGCCCAAACTCGGCTGGAGCATTTGGAAAACATATTGGCTGTTTGGTGTTCTGCTGTTGATAAGTTTCCAGTCAGCCGCTTATGAAGCATTTATTAAGCGCGTATAGTTTACTAGACTGTCGTGTTTAACGCTGATTCGGCGTCAGCGTTCGGCAATGTCCAGACTGTTGTGCTCAGTAAACCCGTGTCAGATAATAAACATTCGCCTCTGGTCCCTAGTGTTTAATCGAGCTGTTAAATTGAGTGGTATACTTATTTGCATAGTGCAACAAGCAGCCGTTTATTTCCGACGTACACTGCATCCACGAAGAGAGTTTTCCGAATTATTTGGAGTGATCTCGATTTTGAATGACATTTGATCTCTCAAAATATTCAGTGTTAGGTACACCCGCTTAGATGCATGCCTGGTCTCGCTGGCCATTTATTACTCGTTCAAAATGCTTTAAACAAGAATGTTGTATACATGTATAGTGTATACTGAGTACTGAGCCGTTAACAAGACCAAAGTTTATAGTCTGTTCTTCCTTGACTTCAAACGTTCTTGTTCCTTTCAACTTTCTTATTCTTGCTCTTGAGTATTCATAGCGGTATACTTCCGGGCTTCACTGGGCGCTTTTGCAATTTATTGCTTTGCTTTTGCGTTTAATCAGTTCAACTTGTGTTTTCTCCCGCCCATAAAACGTTAACTTTGTGAGCACACGAAAAAGAACGAAAAATAAAAAACACAACAAAGTGCGCGGTAGAGTCTGAGCTTTAGAGCGAAAAAAATCAATTCGATTTTGGACAAGTCCAGTATCAGTATATATTTTGCATCCGTGTATTTTTGCTGAATATATAGCCCGAGCAAGATTCCTACAATATTATGTTGAATGCTTAATGACGTATTCCGTGCTTTTTCAATGGAATATGCTTGGCCAGTACCATGCAATGTGTACTTTAACAGATGGGTTGGAATTTCCGGTCTGGAGCAGCCATAACAAACACAGCGGTCATCTGCAGTGAACCGCTGCGTTTGCGTTTTGCGTTTTGGATTTCTGTAGGACGGCCATCAAACCAACGTCAACGTCAGAGATATCCCCCAGTCAATGTCAGGTTAACTTGCTGTTTTACAGCGTAAGGATTCCAATGAAGACCTCGTGCCTTCTGGAGAATGTGGACCGGCCAAAGACGGTTTGATCGCCGTCCTACAGAAATCCAAAACGCATGATATTTTGTATTTTTTACGCTATGAGTTAGTTAAAAATACTCACCTGTGTACCTGTACAAGTTGCCTAGAACTTCTTCAAAATGTGTTCATTTTCAGCCGATTTCGTTGGTTTCGGTAAAGCCAGGACGATGATAGGCTCCCCTTGGATTCGCCCCAGTTCGCCCCCCTCCCAATCGTTTTAAAAAATAAACACCACTGCACTGCATTCACCGACTTGGCACTATGCGCATTGGCCGTCTGGGTGCCTTCCTTTCGCAGATAGTGACAGAAACAGCGCGCTGGCTCCGATTGCGACGCAGCCAACTGCGTGGACCGGCGAGCACAGACAGCTCGGTCGGAAAGCTGAAATCTGTTGGACTGTGGACGTCTATAGAGTTAAAGTAGTTACAAGTTCCTTTCTTCAAAGATGACCTAGCGTATCCCTGATTGTTACTCTGAGCTACTCTAAGTCTCTGGCGGTACAATCTCATTAAATGCAAACTTTTGACAATGGGAAAATGTGTTTTCCCAGTGTCTAGTCTGCTCTACCTTTTCGTTGTTTGGAACAGCTGATTTTCTGAGACGCCCGATGTCTGCCTCTCTTGGTTGTCTGCACTTTCCAAGAAGCTTTCCACTAAGACTAACTAAGTTTTAATTATTTTCTTCTGTACACAACTCATTACAACAATAGTGCGGGATCTGATGGTAAACACCCGCTTATGAAGCACGCTGACTAACAAGTCAGATCAAACAAAACATGAAAATAAGATTAGCGAAACGGAAATTGTGTTTCATTAGCCATGTACGCTATTGTATATATCTTTATACTGCGCCGGAAATTACCACAAATTACGGAAACTACCCCTACATGAATGCGCCTTCAGGTAGAAATGTTGAGCGTGGGGATAAATACTATGCTTATATTTTTGGAGTCGTGATTTTTTGGAAGTAAACCACCTATTCTGCTCAACCGTAGATTCGCGACTGCCCTTGGATCTCCGGTGCCACAAACAACATCAAATCACAGTTGTCTTCTTTATCGCAGTCATTGTACCCTATGGAAACAATTACTCACGAGTCATGACCAGCCTTTTGTTTGGAGGGCATTTTTTTGCAGCCCTCCCCAACCGTGGATAAGGGGGTATTTCCCCTGCTCCCTCTGGACCCGCCAGTGTGTGCAGCACCCGGGCCTACATTGCCTCGGTGGGAACTGGCGTCACCCGGCCTTGTGCGCTGCCCGTGCCGGAGCGCCGGCCAGCCGGTCCCCCCGATCACTGATGTTTTAGGGCCCGGCCGCTGCTTCTGCGGCGTTGTGGCCCCTGGGGGCGATGGGTCCGGGTTGTCGACACATCACCCCGCCCCCGGCCCCCGCAGCGGCGTCAAACATGCCTGCCAATTCCAGCTGCAGGGGGTGGGAGGGGGTGGGGAAGGGACAGCAGACGGTGGACGACGCCCAGCTGGCAGCGGTAGATGGAGGAGGAAGGAGCAGCGGTCTCACAGGTTTGACTCAGCGCTGATCGGTCCTATCGTCGGTCAGAGGTCAGCTGGCGAAGACAGGAGTCAAGCCAGGGGCCAGGTACGGGTAGCGTTTACCGACAGTTCTTTGTCATAGCGAAATCGGATAGAGGTGGGGATGTATTGACTGCGGCTTCTTACAATTGAATAAATGCTCGTTGTTTTCCCTTTTGTAAGTTGCGATTGCTTTACGCTGCGTACAAGTATGAGCTACAGGACATGTCTTGCGACATTGGTATGTTCCATTAACTTATGGTGGCCATGAGATAAGTTCAAACTGCCGTATTTGTGTGCACTGGTGATTGATGACCCTCACGATGCCGATGCGTATGCCCAGTAGATATGTCCGACTGGCGCCTACTCACGTACACATTCCTCGGTATTTGATATATATTTAACTACTAGCTTCTATCGGATGCCAGACTGCCAGCAGCTTAGACATTCATCCCAGGAAGATGACATGAAGTATCAGATCTGTTGTGATGATTGAGTGTGTTTGCTTGCCTTCTCTGACCCGATACGAGTCGTAGTGAGACGTGTTGTATATCGCGTGCGACTAGGACCTAACGGTCCCAACTGTTATGAATGACTACTTTTATATTGCGTCCAAATTCCACATTATATAATAAAAGGCTGGGGTTCTAATAACGGCGCTGTTCTGGTGTGAAATGAGATCGGCTGCGTTTTAAGTACAGCGTCAACGGATTCCGCTGACGAACTCTTTCAGTGGCAAAATTCGCGTTAAAACACCTCTCCGTGTAATTCAATTTCAAGTGTTAAGACAATAAGAAATAAGACATAAAAGAAGAGTGCAACAAAGAGCTCCAGGGCCATACGAGGTTGCGCATATCCCCCCCAACCCACCAGTCACACCATCCGTCCACACCACCTACTAAAGTTAATCGAGTAACTTATGACTAATTCCTTCTTGTATAGTATTTTAATCTATCTAATTTGAAGGAGGCAAGTTGAACACTGCAGTAGCGACATCCCCGGGTAGCTTATTCCAATGTCCTACACCTTATGCTGAAATGACTGACGTAGCCTAGTTTCTACTTTGTTTCAATTAGAGTTTATGCTGATGACTCTATACCGATTTTCCTACTGATTCAAAATCATTCCCTTTAAATATCCAGAATGTGATCATTCACAATTTGAATACCTTCAATAAGATCTTCCTCTTAGCCTTCTATGTTAAGTGAAACATCCCATTTTTAATCTTTCTTCATAAGCATACTATAAAGATACAATTTTCATTTTTGTTGGCCCTTTTCTGACTCTTTCTAACAACCAAGACAATCTTTCTCATATGTTGGGGGCTCAGGCTTGCACGCAATACCTCTAGATGTGGTCTAACATATGCCACAATACCAGTTTTTGTTATACCGTCTTCCTTTTGTGGTTACATTTATGTTAATAGCCCAGCATTCTAAGCGGCCTTTTTCCTAGATTCTACGACCTGATCCGACGATGATAGCTCCCCTGCTGTTTACCAACGACGCTAAATCTCTTTCCTTTTCATCTGTTAGTTTCTGCCCACCCATTTCATACTCTTGCCTTCTGCTTAACTCGTCCAGCGTGCATGATCTTACTTTACTAAATTGAAGAGCCCCAGCATTCTAACTATTTATCAAATTGTTATATAAGAGCTCACGTTATTTACTCCCTGCTTAAGGGAATGACGCATTTATGTTATATAAATGTTGCAATACGATAGCATCTCTAACGGCTTTGTGTGAACCGGAGCTGACGGCTACGTTTTCGATTCTGATTTCGTAGCGTAATGAGTACGCCACACTATAAGACACAGACAGGTGGACAGCGGCATGTCGTCACCTGGCTATTCGGGGAGGGGCGGGCCTGGAGGGGCAGGAAGTCTGACGCCCGGCGTCTAGCGGGTATGTCAGGTGTCCCACCGCGTCAGCGGGCGTTAACTCAGGCCGTCTCCTGTCCGATATGGGGCGGAGCCGCGCCGGCGTGACGTTCCTCTGCGGCGCCACAAAACGCCAGCTCATCGACTGTCGCAGGACTGTTGGGGGTACAGCGCGATGTGACCCTGCGTGTCCTGCTGTAGTTTCTGCAGTCGCATTCGGGTTTATCAGACCGGCACGGCCTGCGGGCCGTGATCATGTGAATGAGCCAGGTGTGAGCTGAGTCAGTGAGCCAGGTGTGAGCTCTGAAGCCCAGGTGTTGAGCTGAGCCAGTGAGCCAGGTGTGAGCTGGCCAGTTGGAGCCATGTTTGACTGAGCCAGTGGCAAGGTGTGAGCTGAGCCAAGTGAGCGCAGGTGTGAGCTGAGCAGTGAGCCAGGAGTGAGCTTGAGCCAGTGGCAGGTGTGAGCTGAGCCAGTGAGCCAGGTGGTGAGCCTGAGTAGTGAGCAGGAGTGAGCTGAGTCAGTGAGCCAGGTGTGGAGCTGAGCCAGGAGTGAGCTGATTCAGTGAGCAGGTGTGAGCTGAGCCAGTGAGCGCAGGTGTGAGCTGAGTCCAGTGAGCCAGGTGTGTAGCTGAGCCAGTGAGCCAGGTGTGAGCTGAGCCCGTGAGCCAGGTGTGAGCTGAGACCAGTGAGCCAGGTGTGAGCTGAGTAAGTGAGCAGGTGTGAGCTGAGCCAGTGAGGCAGGTGTGAGCTGAGTCCAGTGAGCAGGTGTGAGCTGAGCCAGTGGCCCGGTGTAGAGCTGAGTCAGTAGCAGGTGCTGAGCTGAGTGCAGTGAGCGCAGGTGTGAGCTGAGTCAGTGAGCCAGGTGTGAGCTGAGCAGTGAGCTAGGTGTGAGCTGAGCAGTGAGGCAAGGTGTGAGCTGAGCCATGAGCCAGGTGTGAGCTGAGCCAGTGAGCCAGGTGTGAGCTGAGTCAGTGGCCAGGTTGAGCTGAGCCAGTGAGCCAGGTGTGAGCTGAGCCAGTGAGCCAGGTGTGAGCTGAGTCAGTGAGACAGGTGTGAGCTGAGCTAGTGAGCCAGGTGTGAGCTGAGTCAGTGAGCCAGGTGTGAGCTGAGCCAGTGAGCTAGGTGTGAGCTGAGCCAGTGAGCCGGTGTGAGCTGCGCTCAGTGACAGGTGGTGAGTGAGCAGTGAGCCAGGTGTTCGAGCTGAGCCAGTGAGCCAGGTCTGAGCTGAGGACAGTGAGCAAGTGTGAGCTGGAGCCAGTGAGGCCAGGTGTGAGCTGAGCCAGTGAGCCAGGTTTGGGTGAATTCAGTGAGTCAGGTGTAAGTGAGTCAGTGAAGCCAAGGTGGTGCGCTGAGCAGTGAGCCAGGTGTGAGCTGAAGTCAGTGAGCCAGGTGTGAGTGAGCCGTGGAGGCCAGGGGTGTGAGCTGAGCCAGTAGAGCCTGGTGTGAGCTTGAGCCAGTGAAGCCAGGTGCTGAGCTGAGCGCAGTGAGCCAGGGTGTGAGTGAGTCAGTGAGGCCATGTGTGAGCTGAGTCAGTGAGCGAAGGGTGTGAGCTGAGCAGTGAGCCATAATTGTGTCTGAGCCAGTGAGCCAGGTGTGAGCTGAGCCAGTGATGCCAGGTGATGAGCTGAGCCAGGTGTGAGCTGAGCCAGTGAGCCAGGTGTGAGCTGAGCCAGTGAGCCAGGTGTGAGCTGAGCCAGGTGTGAGCTGAGCCACTGAGCCAGGTGTGAGCTGAGCCAGTGAGCCAGGTGTGAGCTGAGCCAGGTGTGAGCTGAGCCAGTGAGCCAGGTGTGAGCTGAGCCAGTGAGCCACATATTGTAGCTGCACTGCTGAGAGACGCAGTTTGCTCCGCGGATGCCCTGATTCAAAGAGGCACTCATTCTAAGACGTTCTCAGTACTGGTTCAGCAGAGCCAGTCACTGAACTCTGATGATCACAAGCTAATGCGACGTAAGCGCACTGTCCATCCGTCTGGAAGCAATCCAACTGTGTCATGGTGGCTGAAAGTGAAATGCTTAGTGCTCTCCGAAACTCCAGTGCGCAATGCGCATTCGGTGGCAGTGTGCATGCTTCTCACGACACATATAACGTGAGTGTTACCGTGAATGTTTCAAGCGTTAATGTACAGGGATGTAACGTTACAGACGTAAGATTTACATTTATCTAGGGGTAATTGTTCAAGCGACGTAGTGTTTTAGATAAGTTATGGCCTCTGTTGCAGAGGAATGGCGTGCAGCCACTGCCACCGTTGTTTTGGCTTCCATTCATGTTCTATTTTCAAGTTTATGCTGAGGCTGAAACACGGTCTTCGCAGATGCGCGAAGTGGATGCGGGGGCCTTTTCAAATACATTGCATGGAGATTGGAGGTGGCAACAACTGCACGATGCACGACGTTGTGACAAGAAAACTCAGCTCTTGAAATTGACACATGTATTTTAATAGGCGCCCGGAGCAAATGCATTCTCTGAAGATGCATAAAGGTTCTGCTTCAGCCTTAACATAAACTTGAAAATAAAATATGAAATGAAATGAAAACATCTCGGCGTGTTTCTACTGCAAACGAAGTCGCTTGCTCAGCTTATGAGCAGAGGTTGAAGGAGCGTGTCTAGTTTGCCTGAGAGAGCTACTGCAGAGTGCAGGGGTGACCCTAAAGGAATGACGTCAAACGCATCGACCCGCTTCGTACCCAGTCAGCCACAGGTCAGGTCAGACGGCTTCCGGTCACGCACGTGACGTCACGGGCTGTTATTGTGTCGCTGTCGTTGCCCTCCTGCCAGCTTTGTCCGTTGTCAGCGGTCATGTGGTCATGTGTTCAATGGGTCAGTCGTTGTCGCCGTCTTGCCAGCGCTGACTCGTCAAAACTGTGGGTCAGTCGCTGACCTGGTCAGCTCGTGACCCGTGGGTCAGCTCGTGACCCCTAGGTCAACTCGTGACCCGTGGGTCAGCTCGTGACCCGTGGGTCAGCTCGTGGCCCCTGGGTCAGCTCGGGACCCTTGGGTCAGCTCGTGACACCGCTGTGCCGTTTAGCTGTGCGGGGTGACCGACCCCAGGTCCTGCTGTGATCCCGGGCCTCGGTTCAATGATACATGACACACTGACACAATGTACGGGACACACGACACAATGACCAATGATACTGGTAACTGGAGTGAACGGTCCCTGGCGGTGCGGACCGGCTCTGTCGAGAAGCCTCCGCCCGCCGCCTCCGTCACGGCTCTGTTGACAGCCGGGGTGATACTGACGTACCGTTACCCCGCTCTGATACTGTGACGTCACCACACTCTGACACTGTGACGTCACCCCGCTCTGATACTGTGACGTCACCCCGCTCTGATACTGTGACGTCACCCCACCCTGATAATATGACGTCACTCCGCTCTGATACTGTGACCGGCCGTCAGCCCGCTGTCTCTGTATCGATCTGTAGCAATCTGACACGGAGGCTGCCGACACCGGCAGTCAAACGGCCGTCCGCCTCCAGACGTCGGTCAGCATACAGAGCACGGCCACTAGGCAGCTCATACGAGCACGGCCACTACGGCAGCTCCATACAGAGCACGGCCACTACGGCATCCATACAGACACGGCCACTACGGCAGATCCCATAAAGAGCACGGCCATACGGCAAGATCCATACAGAGCACGGCCGCTATCGGCAGATCCATAACGAGCACGGCCACTTAAGGCAGCTCGCTGCTGTCTCGCCGGCTGCGGCTCTCAGCGGCTCTCCGGCTGTCTTTTTTCCGCCCTCTCCTCCTCTGCCGCCCCCGCCCCCGCCCCCGCCGGCACCCTAATCCCCGCCGGCACCCAATCAATACAGTCCGGCCGTGTTGGTGGCTGCGGCGAACGGCCTTGAACCGGCCGTAGGGTCAAGGCTGTTCGCCGCGACGATGCTCCAAAACACTCGCGGGATGGTACGTCACTGTGATTTGCTGTGACGTCACATCACAAGTGGTGTTTGTCGGGATGTTGAGTGGGGATTTTGCTCTACGGGCCAGTTTCAAAGTCGATGAACCTGCAAACCGTTGAATTCATGAATGTGAAATTAAAATGCAGAATGATTTACGGAAGTCATCATCGAAGCAGCACTTCTTTAAACTTTAAATGCAAATGAGTGGAATGAACATGATTAAGTGTCCAGAGACACTTAACACTATTTAATGCTCGTAAGTTTGTCGACTATCTTTCGTTAGACTCGTCGGACCCGGTTCAAAAGGGTACCTTTTAACTCGACCGGCGTGTCTCCACCCGATGGCTGGGCTGTCCCGGTCCCGACAGTTCACTGTACCGGCTGCGGCCCGTGTGGCGAACCGCGGCTGATATATAGTGTCGTGTCGACGTCACCCGGTGCTGCCAGGTCGCCGGTGCCGCTCATCCCGCCGTTCACGATGTGTTTGTGTTTCATATCTTATCGGAGTCGGGCGTCGGCTGCACTGTCGAAGCCTAGTCTGGCGTGACCGGAGTGTCGGCAGATCCTTTGTTTAGGGGATGCTCTGGGACCAGCGCGGCGGAACGGGGACGGCTAGTAGGGGATAGAGAGTGGTGTTCATTATAGGGTGTACAATTTATCGAGTCTTAATTTAAAATGAACTCACTGGTTTTCTATTTCGAAAGTTATTTGTTGGAGAAAAAGTATATCTAGTTACTTCTTTCGGAGATCATGATCGTTTTTTTTCCTTTTACTATTGAGAGCGCGACTATCTGGCATTTTGTTTCAGTCTGTTCAACGATAGAACACCTCTCAACAAATTGCATGCACTAAATATGTCGTCGTAGGGAGCCAAGTTAATCAGACGAATGCATCAATGTTTTTATGTTAATTGGTCGATTATGAAAAAATTATTCAGATAAAGATGCATGTCCATGTGTATATTGCAATGTATTGCCTTTATGTAATCTGTATGTGGAAAATTTAGAGGGGAAAACGGCCATTTGTAATGAATCGAGAACACAAAATAGGTCGCCGTCCAGGGCCAAACTAACTGCCGATATCGATGCACTTTTCAAATGATTGTTAATTGTTCNCAAATAACTAACTATTGCATTTATTCAGAAAAAGACATCAAAAAACGTTTGAATTGCGCTTTTACTTTGACCCCCCCAATTTAGTGACCTGCACACGCCTAAGATTTTTGAATTTTCAACAGTCATCATCACATATCAATTTCCAACTCGATGTCTATCGATCACTGTTGATTGAATTAAAATGGGTTGATAAACATGGCAGCTGTGTTGGATCAAAAATACCTCTAATTTTTGTACTTTTTGGCCCCCTGTTGGCCCCCTATTTAAGATATATTAAATTCTTTTTTTTAGAAATGTAGATCATGTTAGGGTGAATCGACCACCGTTTGCTTTTTGAAAATAGGACGGGTAGATCTCGAGATCTCCTGGGGGGGCCGAATATGCCCCCCCCTGCCACTAATAGGGGTAGCAAGGAGCCTGCCACTAATAGGGTTAAAAATGACTGAGTGATAGCCTTTCAAAGACGAAATTGGACCACCTTTTCTGTATAACAATAAGCAAAAAAGTGCATTTCCGTTTTTTGTTTTTTTCTTCATTTTGTATGGACAAGAAAATAAGATGTCATTTTTCGCGTTTTTATCGATAAACGAACCCATAAACATGCGTTACAACTCCTGAATACCGTAATCTTCAGTTTGCCCTCGTGACCCACTCCTACAGCTCTCTCATTCGCTGAGGTTGCACGTCCGCCGCCGCTGACCCCGCCTTCGTCACCACCGGATCTGTCTGGGGCGTCCAGCAGGTGGGGCCCGGCTGATGACCCGTCTTCCGCCTCGCCAGACGCCGACATCCGAGCGGGCGTCTTTTGGGCGCGGCGGCGGCCTTTGATGCGCGGCGATCCTCTCGTCTACGTCATTAGCGCTATCGTTCCCGGCCCGTTGTGCCGCCAGAGTCGTCCCCCGGAAGACGCAAAGTGATGCCCGATGTGGCGGTGTCCGCCACATCCGGCACCGCCACATCCGGCAGGGAGCCTGCGGCCAGCGGCGTCCGGGCAGGGCACGATACGTTTTCATCGGGATCCGGACAGGACACGATACGTGTCCCGCGGGATCCGGACAGGACACGATACGTGTCCCGCGGGATCCGGACAGGACACGGGGCGCACAGAGAAACACGCTCTTGGCTGTGGAGGGCTTTTAAGCAGCCCTACACCAAACTCTTCTACATTCCAGCTCCTTGGAAACGCCCCCATCTTCTCGGCTTTCCTCCGTTATTCTCCCCCTTCCGCGACACTTCTTTTCTTCTTACATGAACATTTTTCAGTGGTGTCTACGTCCCGTTGCGTGACCATTCCACGCGCTCCACTCCACACTTGGCCACTCGCACGTGACAAATCCCCATTGCCTCTAAGCTTGGCGTTCAGCGTCCGTCAGTTTCTCCATGTGGGCCGGATCCGCAGTACGGATGTCTTTCTCGGACGTCTTGCCCCGTCGTCGGACGCAGGCTCGGACGGCGAGGACCATGAGTCCTATGAGGCCGATGGTGCTGAGCGTCAGAGACCCGTGCTCTCTCACTGAAGCTGTCCAGTCTTGAGTCTCATCGACCAGGACGGACGTCCGGTGGCTTTCCTTGAGCGCCTCACCGACTTGGGCCAGAGTGGCATTTACGATGGCCTCGTCCGGTAGGTCGTCCTCCTTCTGGAAACCATCAGAGAGCTCTGCGTGCAGCACGTCTAGCCTCTGTGACCGCTTGCCGCGCCCGCCGCTCGCTGCTTCTCAAGCTCGATCGCCGCCACTGTTCGCTGTGCCTCCAGCAGCGGCTCGCGGCAGCGGCCTGACGTACCTGCAGCTCCATCGCTGCAGCGGCCCGATGCACCTCCAGCTCCGTCGCCGCAGCGGCCTGATGCAGCCCCAGCTCCATCTCCGCAGCGGCCTGATGCACCTCCAGCTTCATTGCCGAAGCGGCCTGATGCACCTTCAGCTCCCTCGCGGCAGCGGCCTGATGCAGCTCCAGCTCCATTGCCGCTGCGGCCTGATGCAGCTCCCCCTCGCGCTCATCCAGCTCGAACTGCAGTTGCGAGTGTCGGTTGGAGAGAGCGTGGTTCAGCTGCTCCAGCCTCCGTCCGCTCCCCACCAGCTCCGTCTTCAGCCTATCGGCTGTCCGCCGGGCTGCGCTCCGATCCTCCGTCAGCGCAGCACCCTCTGCAGTGAGCGTATCACGGATCTGGAACAGAGCGCTCCAGCCAAGTGCGCTCCATTGGCACCCTCCTACCACCACACGGCACGGGGCGGGCGGCTTCAGCCGCGCGCTAGTCCTGGTGCTGGCTGCGGCCCGCTGCGACCGGGAAACTCGGCGTTGCCGGCGCGCGCAGCTCGGCGGGGAGTGGCCGTGCACAACAATCAACCATCATCACAATCGAAAGCAATCAGACATTGAGCGTGCAGCAATACAGGCGGCCTGGCAAAAAGCAGGCAACACACTTTGGATCAGTACCAATGATCCCGATCAGCCATAGACAGCTCGGGCTGGCTCATTCTCCCGACATGTTCCCGTCCTCGGAGGACCTTTGTGTTCCCGCTGATAGCCCCCGCCACAATAGTGTAATGGTGTGCATTACCCCATGTCTCCTCTTTCGGGACCCGCCCGGGTAGGTCCGGTGCAGTGTTACTACGGTGCCCGCCGTTCATCGGGGGAGGGTTCGGGTCGCCTCTTAAACAAACGCGTCTTCTGCCTCACCAAAACACCGGGGACAACACAAAAAACGCTATTTACGCTCACTTAACACTGAAACGACAAAACATACAACAAACAACAAACAGCAACACCCAATTGCAGAAAGCCTCCCTAGAGACTGGAGCCCAAATGCGGGGCTTTGGTTTGATTGATTGAGCTTGGCGCCCTCAGACTGGCGGAGGTCGCACGAAACCACAGGATCGCGACCCCTATTTTTCTCTGTTTTGAATGTAGACGTGGGTCACTTACGCTAAAATGTAGGCGATTGAAAAGATGGTGAATCAATTGTGATGTTTTAGGACTGGTATGTGTGCTGTATTTGTCTGCTGTATGGTTATATGTTTTGTCGTTTCAGTGTTAAGTGAGCGTGATGACCTTGACCTGACTCAAGGTTAAAATTAGCTTAGAATTGTAATAATAAGTGTCAGATGCACGAATCATACCGATTTACCAACTTATTATGCGTTAAATATCGCATTTTTGCGCGACAATGCCGACCACCGGACTTTGATGGCATGGTCAAACATTGTTTATTTGAAGTGACCTGTGACGCAATCGGCGACCCTGAGGCCTGAGGATAGCAATATTAGGTTTCCCGCGACAAATTTGATAGGACCATCGAATGCTTCTCGAATTTTTTAGATCGGTTAAGTAGTTTCGGAGATTAGAGGGGGCTATAAATTGCCCCCCCAGTAATTTGCGTTACAAAATATATCCCAGTAACGCGCGGATTAAACATTGTTTGTTTCATATAAATATAAAGCAAAAAAAAAAATTGTATGATATTTTTATGGGTAGTAAGTAGTAATGGTGGTCATATTTTGTCTTTGAAAGATTGTAAGACATGACCATATCAACTGTATTCTTGCTGTACCATATTCATTGGAATCGTCTCAATCATATTTATTCCATTAAAAAAATACTTAAAGAAATCTAAAAAAGGTATTTTGATTTTGAAAAGTTAATTTTGAATATCTGAGAAAGCAGTTTGATCTCTGAGTCTATTATCTGTATTTGTTTATATGCAAATTGGGTCTAATTTAAAAAGTGGACTTTTGACAGCGTTTTCCGCAAATAATTATTTTGCAACCAAAACCGCAGAGCATGACGTCACTCTGACGTCATTTCCAGTTCATACATCATGATCTTATATTTTTCCTTTAGCGAACATATGTAAAGTTGGTGTGAGACAAGGTACTGAAAGTTTTGTGACAATATATTTGTTGGTTTAGGAGATATTGCAAAATAACAAGAGGGAGCTATAAATACCCCCCCCCCCCCTTCAATAGCTCTCAGGTTAGCATTACTCCTATGGGCGTTGAATGGAAAGAGTCGACTTAAAAGTGCCTCCGTCCCCCCCCCCCAATTTACAGAAGGTGGCGACACCCTTGCCACAGCCCAGTAGCAAATGCCGTCCCCATAAAGCAGAACAGACGCTGTCTAAGCTAGGCAATAGGCGTCCTCAGAAGCAAATGCCGCCCCCAAAATGAGGGTCCTGGTTCAATCCAGCTAATCAAAAGTTGCGAGAAAAAATGTCAAAAATGGTCTAACAAAATAAAGTTACCTAAATCCGTAGAGTTTGTCATATCTAGGGCAGGGTTTGATCCAGAACGGTAGTTCGGTAGTGGGCACCGATGTTTTTATGGGGGTGCTATCGCTATATACAAAAGTCTCACATAATTATGAAAACTCATCGGATTCCGCCTGCTTTTGCATTGGTAACGTTTTTATTTTTACTAAAAGCTGCTTATAATTTATTTTGCATCAGAAGATGTGTCAATTTTGCTCCGATTTCAGACGTTCTTGGGAGGGCCATGGCCGGATCTGCCCCTGGACGGATCCGGCCATGTCCAGGCCGCCCACCCCTCACCCTGAATCCGCGTCTTGACGCCATCGTGTTGGTTATGTTGAGGCACTTTGAATTATATATTCATGTTGACCAGGTTAAATCAACTGAGAAATTTGATCTAAGATCAAGGTCAAATGCTGACCCAAATAGGTCTTGCTGCACATTGGGAGACGTTTCTCGAAGAGACAAAACACATTTGTACCATTTTGACTTCTCTATCGTCATTATGTCGACAATTATTGACAAAACTATGTTGGTGGTCACGAAAGTGAGCCGACCCTAACACGTGCACTGAAGAGGGGTATGCCACTAACACGCACTGGAGGGGGGGGGGCAATTTAGTGCCCCCGTGAGATCTAAAAATATGAGATCTAAAACGTTTAAACTTACAGAGTAGGTAGAAGCAGTGATTAACTACATTCTCTTAAATTGTGGTGACCTTAGGTCCATATCTTAACCCGCGCCGGGCCGATGCTCGACGCCACCTTCCTCGGGCCGGGGGGGGGGTGTTTCGACACCCCCCCTCTAACTCGGCTCCTATGGGACCTAGACATAAACCCAAAAAACGTTCGAGAGCTCGTCAAAAGGAATTTGGAAACTATTTCAATGAAAATTTTTATCAGGTCAATATTAGAGTCACCAGAGGTCATCAAAGGTCAAATTTGCCAGTTTTAGGACATAGCTCCAGATATCCCCAAATAGCTCGGAAACTATGATAGCTAGGAGTAAACAAGTAAGTAGCATTATATAGCTATTTAAATTTGCAATCGCACCCAGGTCCTCAAATTTGAGCTCAGATCCAATAGTTTAGGCTCCCAGAGGTCATCAATGTAAAAAATGCAGTTTTTGTATAGTATGTTTTCCTAAATAGCATTTTATCTAAACATACACATAAATAATTTTAAGGACTATCGTGTTCCTCCTCTTTCCTTGCAAGACGCTTCGAAACATATAACATGATGAAACTTTAAGGGCAACTTCAAAATTTGACCTCAGGTCAAGGTCATTTGGTGACCCAGATAGGTAATGTTGCATATGGGGCGACGTGGACAGACAATACAAATACAGTGGTGTCATCCGCTCGTCTATATCTTAATTCTATCAGAAGTTATTAGCAAATCATTGCTGATGACCTCAGATGACCTCAGATGACCTTGTAGAGATATCTTAGAAAAAATCACACCTAGGTCATTCAGAATGAGCTAAAATAACATGATTCTGAAATAATCAGCCTGATCTAAAGCATACTTTCAGAATGAAAAGCATCTTTTAATTTTCCCATTCACTTATAATGGAGAGGTCAGGAAATTGACCTGACCTTAGGTCACCGATATCGAAATCGCAGATATACAAACTTTAGATAGTCATGCTCTTATGAAACCCTGTAAGTAACCAAAAACCAATCCGCTAAAAACTGTGCTTTGTGGAACCGCAACTTTTCGAGGTAAAGACATAAAGACATAAAAGAAGAGTGCCAACAAAGAGCCTCCAGGGGCCTACGAGTTGCACATAATCCCCCCCCCCAATCCCATCAAGTCTCACCTCCAGTCCACCCCACCTACCTAAAACAAGTATAATCCCACGAGTACTTATGAACTAATCCCTTCTCTGTATAGTATTTATCTAATCTAATTTTGAAGGAGGCAAGTGACACTGCAGTAGCGACATCCCCTGGTAGCTTAATCAAATGTCCTACCACCCTTCTGTTGAAAAATGACTGTCGAAGCCTAGTTCTACTTTGTTTCATTACGAGTTTATGCTGATGA
>VOPJ01008194.1:0-11102 GCA_014673585.1 Semibalanus balanoides
AAAGCCACTCAATATTCGTCGCATTACGATTGAATCTCCTACCAGAATCATCCGCCCATTAATCCATGCTGCGCGTTTCGATACGATCAAAGGACAAAGCAATAGCATTCTGCACTGCAGCTAGGCATTAGCATAGGTTCCTGACAGTCGAAGGGTACGTGGTTCCTGTGAGGTATTCCCGCCTCTCAGCAATCGAGTACATCTTGCCGAAATCGTTTCCGCGTTTGAAGTCAAGTCAGCGCTGAACATGTTTCAGTGTTGGAAGCAATACTTTGTCCAGGTCTTCGTGGCCTTGTGCAAAAATATAGTCATAGGCCATTGACTAATTTGGAAAACATAAAACGTGCGATATGTGACAACAAATAAACAGCAGCACATGGTGTTGAGCAGGGGCGGATCTATACTTAAGGGGGGGGGGTGGGTGGGTAAATCCAGTGACATATTTACCAAAGAGTTGTTTAAGCGAGGGGAAAAGCCCATCAGCCGTCAGCGAGAAAGTTGTTGACCGGGGGGGGGGGGAGATACCGGCGTTCCGAGGTACCGGGTAGGGAACGCGTCGTCTGCATTTACTGCAACTACAAGCAGGAGCGTCGCCGATAATTGTTGTGGCACTGGGCATTGGCTGTGAGGCGTCGGCTGAAATGACGATAAGATGTAACCCCACTTCCTGCGTGTATTTAAACCCTTTCTGCATTTTAAATGTAAATGTTCCTATTATAGTATAGGTACATGCTATTTAGCGCCGCGAAGCAGCGCACAATTTTACGGGTTTGTCTGATAAACCCCCAAAAATGTACGCGGTGTAGAGGATAAAGTGGGCCGATTGTTAAGGGTAAGAAGCAAAAAATGTTAAATAATCAATTTCAGTGTTACGACCAAAATTAAATGGATGAGATGGGTTCGTTACGACGATGGTCACTGTCCACTGACGTGACGCTTTGAAGCGGCGTAAAAGTTTTGATTAAGGTCGTGGAAAATGCAATTTTAAATAATGAAACCAGCCGTGAGTGGAGCCTCAGGTAACCCCCTTTTCCTGGTTGCACACTCGGTATGATGTAAAATATTGGTCCCTGGGGCTAGCAATTACCGCCAGGGAGAGTCTCTGCCAGACACTTAAAATGCAATTATGTTTTTTTCAATTTCAAAATTTGTTTCAATGCGAAGCTTGTGTCTTGTCGCGAAATTTCCGGTTTTGGACTTTGGATAGCTGGATTTTTACTGCTGCAAAGGCAATTTTTGCGATAAATTTGCAGAGGCCGAACGTTTGTCCGACCTTTTTAGAGAATCATAGTTTCAGGACCTTTGGGGGGGGGGGCATGGCCCCTTCCTCCTGGATCCGCCCTTGGTGTTGAGACAAACGTTGTTGCGAACTTAATCGCCTTCTTTTATGCAGAACGCATACCTCCAAACTAATTTCATTGCGAAATAAACGACCTGCGGCATTGATACCTACCTACACTACATATTGTCTTTTGCCACCACCGGACCTTGACATTTGCTGTTTTTAATTGTAGTACGACTCTAACAATAACTGAAAGTCGAGCATAAGGGGTGCAGACTGCAGACATTCCATTTCTCTTATACTGGAAAAAACACTTTGCTATTCATTACCTAATGGAACTCCTTTACATTCGTCATGACCATCAGGCCCGTCCTCAAATAAAGCGGCCAATTAATGTGTACAATGCCGTCGATTTACCGTATCGCCGCAATGAAAATGGCACATACCTCCCCAATGCTTCCTTACAGGCGGATCGTTTCACGTGCAAACAATGAACCAACAACCCATGCTGGAAGCCACTGACGCGGGCGATCGAAACACAATGAACTGAAAACAAGACACGCGCAGCAACATAACACTCGGCTAACGGTACAGGGGAGATGACGTCTCCAGGGTTCCCAGGTGCTTCAGATACCCAGCGATTACGCTCCGGAGGCCTGGCGTGCTATATCCTTCAACAGGGGACGTCCTCCCGGAGAGCGGCACCAGCGACACAATCGAACATCAATAGGTGATCCATTAAGTCGATTGGGTTCCCCTATTCCATTAGGGATTGAGATATACATTATACATGTTTCTTCTTGACTACGACGCAACCGTTTAGCCAACAGTTTAGACTTTAGACTACACAAGTTTGGACCTTGGCCACTCGTTTCAAACTTTCAAAGCCGTTTCCTGATCATTGTGTGGACCGAAGTTAATCAACATCTTGCTCCAGGGCGTCGAAGCCGGGTATTGACGGGGACACGTCCTCCAGCATTTTAATATTTAAACATTACCTACTTAATGGGCGTTGCTGGAAATAATCGACTAAAAAAGTCCTCCGTCCCTCCTGCAGCTTTCAGATTGTGCGAATGCCCCTTGCCCTGCTTCTATCTACATCTACAGTCCATTGGTATCAGACATGTGGCCTGGATCTGAAAGAGGGATCTATGATCCCGAGGATCTCTCGACAAAAACGCAATGTTGGATTCTAGAATCCACGATCCCACACAAAATACAACGGTCGGATCTTAGCCAGTGATCCACTCGATTGAATTGGCAATCGGATTTCGGATCCCATAATAAGTCAATAAAATGGATCGATCATCGATCTCGATCCGACAAGGATCCGACTTAATAAATTATGCATCAATTATAGTATCTACTTTACAAATATAACTTTAGGCATACGCCCCATGCTATATACAAACAAGAATGCAAATAATTACAATATCTTAAAATATTCCCGAAAAATACGTATCTGTAAATGACGGGCTGGTCCCATGGTCCCTTGGAAAATGGTACTGCTATGCTCGGATCCCCGCGATCCGTCGACCAATGTTTCGAAGACGGATCTAGACCAGTGGATCCATCGACAAATTTGAGGTGTATGAAGAAGAAGAAATTGGGGCTGGATGCGAGTCTAGGTATGCGCAAGGGATCCGGGATCAAGATCCCAGAGATCAGATCCCGGGATCCATTTTCGGGATCCGAGCACATGTCTGATTGGTATCGCACATTACGAGTTTGTCAGCCCTAACGTGTCAGATGGCAAAATTTAGTTCACTTGCAACACCAAGGCTTTCCCTTCAAAGGACATTTTCCAGCCTTGTAAAAACTAACAGGCGGGGCATTACGGGGCAGATCAAAAAGCGAAAATCCTTAAGTAACACCTTACATCTCATATTTGATAAAGTCCGTAATGCAGGTTATCTGGGGCGCCAAATCGCGCCGTGCGAGTTTCAGCTTTATTGAAGTTACGGCTGCCGAGTTATAGCTTCCGACATTTTCGTGAGGTCACCTTGCATGACTTAGCCAACCAGTCAATAACTCTTACAACAAATCATCAAATTCCTAGAAAACCATGCATTTTTTAAATATGGCAAAGAAGTGAGGAACATCATCACAAGCCCAGTTTGCATTTTAGTATGAATTCTGATGAAATGACCCCTGATCTCTGGTGACATGACCTGACCTTAACACTAGTATGGTGAAAATACTATTGTTTTATATGGGTAAAATATACTTGGGTAAGTTGTCTTTGCACAAGAAACAAATTCGATATAGGTATTTTCTATAAGTCTTATACGTTTTAATTGCTCAAAATTACCTTTTTTATTTTTCAACAAAAAAAATCACACCACTGCACTGTGTTTTCGCCCCATATGCAATATGATCTACCTGGGTCACCAAATGACCTTGACCTGAGGTCACATTTCGAAATGGACCAAACCAGGTCACAATTTTTTCGAAGCACCTTGATGAGACAAACACGATGGTGTTGCAATTATTGTTCTGAGTTTTTATCTCTAAAGAAATATTCACGATGCAACGAATTTGTAAAGTCATGTTTTTGAACTAAAGTAATAACTATTACACCTAGTGCCACAAGGCGCATGTGGTTAAGTAAAACTTCGAGACGTTTTATTTACCAATGTTTGTTCACAGCTAGTCGTATCGAGTATGCATTTTTGATTTTTATGCTAGGATTACATTTTCATTTTTGTATTAACAAAGGGCTTGCAAATAAAACAAAAAGTCTCCCACGGCTCCGCCGAGGCAACTTTGAAGTTGCCCCGGCCCCGGCCGGGGCTGCCGGGGTGGATTCTCCACCCATGGGCGCGCGATATAGCTGCTGGGCCAGCTCACAGCTCTGCTGGGCCAGCTCACAGCTCTGCTGGGCCAGCTCACAGCTGCTGGGCCAGCTAACAGCTCTGCTGGGCAGCTCACGCGCTGGGTCAGCTCACAGCTCCTGCGGTCAGCTTCAAACAGCTCTGCTGGCCAGCTGCACCAGCTCTGTTGGGGCCCAGCTCACAGCTGCTGGGCCACTCACAGCTGCGGACCAGCTCCAGCTCTGCTAGGGCCAGCTCACAGCTCTGCTGGGCCAGCTCACAGCTCTGCTGGGCCAGCTCACAGCTGCTGGGCCAGCTCACAGCGCTGCTGGGCCAGCTCACAGCTCTGCTGGGCCAGCTCACAGCTCAGCTGGGCCAGCTCACAGCTGCTGGGCAAGCTCACAGCTCTGCTGGGCCGTCGCAGTTTCCGTGTGAGCGTCAAGTTGAGGCTGAGTCCACTATCGGTGGATCTCATAGAATCGACGCCACCAAAGGCGGATACAAAAACATGTAGCACGTGTTCAGAACATGTGCCAGGAAGACACTATTTAGACAAGTGAAGGGCGAAGGCATACTCGTAGGTCACGTGCGCGGTACAACGCTGAGGTGCCTTCCGGTGACGCCAACCCCATGGGGTGGGAACTACTCCCGCGAGCGGGGGGCTGCCGCATGCACTTTTGGTCGTCTTCTGGCGGCCTTTGTTGAGTTGGACAGGCCAAAGTTGGTGTGATAACAGAGCTACCCTGCCGGTGTTGTATCATTTGACGCCTCACGTGGGACGTGACACACGCGTCACATTCGTTTTAAGCTCAAAATGCCCGAATGTTTAAATTTGAATACAACTTTGAATGTGAACTATTCCCTTAACAACGTTCATGGTGACAGGCAAGCTGTCCCCTCCCCTCCCTACAAGGAGAGACCCACATGGTAACAGGTAAGCTGTCCCCCTTCCCCTGACCAGTAGAAACGCCCATGGTGACAGGTAAGCTGTCCCCCTCCCCACCCCCTCCCCTGACAGTTGGAGACGCCCATGGTGACAGGTAAGTTGTCCCCTCCCCCGCCAGTGGAGACCCACATGTGGATAGTTCCAGAACGTAAGCGACACGTAAACAAACATTGAAGCCCCATATAGCCATCCCCGCCCCTCCGAATATCGCACTGTTCCGAATTTATCCCCGAAACCAAGAAGATAACCCTACAATGAACATTTACACTGACCTGACGGCTGACCTGACGGCTGACCTGACGGCTGCCCTGACGGCTGACCTGACAGCTGACCTGACAGCTGACCTGACAGCTGACCTGACGCGGCGTCACAGGGGGCTAAATTCGCGTCCGTCACCGCGCCACTCACTACACACCAGCCGGCTGTGACGGCGTCACGGCCACGTCTGTGTGTCGGCGGCTGGCCTACAGCAGGCGATTCTGACCCGTACTGCGCGCCGGTCGGTCAGATCGATACTCCCCACACTCGCTCAGCTGAGGAGTGGGCTGACGCCGTCTCGGCCAATCACAGGCCGACCTAACATCGACCCGGGGGCCCGGCCCACAGACAAGCCCCGCCCACCGCGCGAGCCGCGTGGGAGGCGACGTTGGCCAGGAACTGCACGCAGGTCATACGCATAATACTGACCTAGGTCACAACCGCGCCGCATGTGCGTGTCAGCAGCGGCAACTGGCTGGCTCAGGAGGTAAACAAACCGGCCCAGAACAATGCTCCCATCAGAGATCTTAGTCTCAGCAACGCCAAGTTCGAGTCAAAAGACTCGGCTGCGATCGGTATGCAAGTTTCCGACACCAGAGATTGAAAACAAGCCATCTACAAAGGAGGAAGGAGGCCAAGACAGACAAGCCAGCGAGCGGCGTCGGCACCACGTGTCCTCCCAGAGATCGTCCCTCAGCCTCGTTGCTGTCTCAACATCACCATGAAGCCGGGCGGCGGAATCCAGTGACACCAGCCGTTAGCGGTACACAGCAGGCACACACTGTGCCCAGGTGTCCACTGCAATTAACGCGATCAATAGGTGCCAGCGAAGCGTCGGGATGGCTACATACAACGAACTACACGCCGCTGACGAAAGGCGTGGACGGGGAGTAAGGGAGCGAGGATGGCGGAGCGAGGAGTGGGCAGGCGGGGTGGGGTGGGGTGGAGTCAGCAGATGCAGCACGTGGCGCCATCCAGAGGCGGATCAAAGGGGCTATCCGGGTCATGACTCATGGCCCACGAAAATGACTGAATTAGGCCGAAAATTGACACGTCTCGTGATTTGAAAGAAAGTATTCGAAACACCCAAGACAAATAAAACGTAATTTTGTTTGTAATTGGTTGCACATGCACAATGAAGCAAAATAGTATGAGTCTTTAAATAATTTTGTAACTTTTTTTGCGTTTCCTTGCCGTCCCAACTTTTGACCGTTCTGGTTTCGCCCTTGTTAACTTTACGCTCTCTGGAGCACCAGCGTGGCGGGGCGCGGCAAACCGACACTGGGTGTGGCGGGGAGGAGTGGAATTAACAGACACAGCACGTGGTGTCATCTGCCCAGACCAGACCACCAGACCACCAGAACAGCCGCAACCTGATCAAACCATATAGTCTTCAGAAGCCCAAGAAAGGAACCGGGCCATAGACCAGGACAAACAAACTGAATGTCTTCGAATATTAATCCAGCGGGCCAGAATCCATTCCTCGTATATTCTCCATTGTTAATCTAAAATTGAACTGTATAATTATACACATATGTGTACACATACGTGACTACTCATCAGCAGATAAAGCCGAATTGCCCATCAAGCTGCAAAAGCCGATCTCAACATGTCAGTCTGCCTCTGCCTCTCTGCCTCCGCCTCCGCCTCTCCGCTCTGCCCCTGCCTCTGTCTCCTGCCTCTGCTCTGCCTCTGCTTCTGCTCTGCCTCTGCTTGCCTCTGCCTCTGCCTCTTGCCTCTGCCCTCTGCTGCAGTATACAGCAGCAGAATAAGCAGCGGCGCTGCCAATCACCAGTCAGCTCAGAGATCGCGCCGCAGCTGTAAGCTGTAGTATCAGCCGACCCACGCCACCACAGTGGGAAACCACACGGTGGGGAACCCCACCGACGGTGGGGAAAACAACCAAGGTGGGGAAACCACACGGTGGGGTAACCACAGGTGGGGAAACCACCACGGTGGGGAAACCACCAGGTGGGGAAACCACCAACAAGTGGGGAAACACACCACAGTGAGGGAAACCACCACAGTGGGGAAACACCACAGTGGAAACCAACCAACAGTGGAGGAAACCACCACAGTGGGGAAACACCACAGTGGGAAATCCACCAACAAGTGGGGAAACCACCAAGTGGGGAAACCACACGTGGGGAAACCACCACAGTGGGGAAAACCACACAAGTGGGGAAACCACCACAGTGGGGAAATCGACGACCGCACCCTCTGTAGCATCATGGCATGCAGCTGGAACATGTTACACCAATGCCAAACATACGCCAGCATCTATTCAATCATATAATATAATTCCCAGCATCATCGCACTTGCGAGTTCCATCCATACATACGTGCACACCTCGAGTTTTAACCTGGATGTGTATAATCTCAGGCCTCAGGGGTTCCAACTGAATGTGCACGAACCCAGAGTTTCCAAAAACGTGCAGAACCCTATGAATATCAAACTGAGCATCATTTCAATCCTCCAAGATCCAACGAAACGTGCACAATCCAACAGCGGATACCCAAACGTGCTTTACTATTAAAACCAACTGCTCTCATGCTAGTTTTTCGTAAGGTTAACTAACATGCACGGACCAGGTTCCCGAAATTAGTAATACTTGGTTATCTTACGATACAAACTGTTATGACTAGACTCGATAGTCGATACACAACTCACCAATGGACGACACCTTGTCTTTAATCGCATTAACAGAATCCATGGTAAACTGAAACAAGTAAAACGAAAATGACCTGCGGGCGAAAGAATAAGCACAAAACGGAACACAAATATATGATGAAAGCTATATTTGACCTTGTAAAGGAGTACGATATAAGCCTTTATCAAGAAGAAACCTCACAAAACAGCAAGTGTTATTGATAAAGGTTCTTATTCATTATACTGGTAATCACAAAAAAAGAAAAAGAAATAAAACAGGTATGGAGAACTGCAAGTCAGATCATAGATGAAGAGTTGATTAATAACTCAACTTTTTTATTGAAAGTTCGACTGGTTCCTTATGTGACCCACATGACGAGTACTGGCGTAGCTGCTGAAGCTGCTGTAGAATAGTGTCAGCAGCTAGTCATGACGCAGTAGCTCACATAATCTGGTGACGATACCGACTGATGGATGGGCTACATTTTACCTGGATTATAGGGATTATACCTGGATACCTGGATTATATCTGGACGGATTATACTTATGATGGTGTTGGTATTACCAGACAAATAACAGGAATGGGGTAACAGAGATATACATATTTGCAAGCTTACATGTAGTTGTGAGTGTATACACACACAGTGAGTCAGATCAAAAACTATTATTTTAGATGCCACTTAAATAGCTTTAATACACAACAGTAACAATCTTTGGAGATGTATTTTGTGTATTTGATGTATTCACTCATATCACCAACGAGCGAAGCAACCACTGACAGATGAAGTCATGATGTAAAATATAGCCAGAAATAAAACTAAAAGTAATAATAATAAAAAACATAAAATAGTAATACAATACTACATAAAAAAGGAATACAAATAAAAATAAAATAAAAATAAAGATGAACCTAGAACACGTTAAGTATACGATGTTATATAAAATAAGGGATGAGGTGATGCAATCGTACAATATGATAATGGTGCCTATGTGTGAGGGTTTGCCACGTATCGTATCACATGCCCTCTGTACTAGAGCTCGGCAATAGCGGGTCTGTCTTAGACAGGCGCGGATCCAGGGAGTGCTAGGGCGCCAGCTAGCACCCCCTGAGACTCGGGTTGCGCCCTGTTTGGCGGGAAATGGGCACAGCGTCTGTGGAAAGGGTTTTCCGACCCGGGCGCCCAATAAAGTCTTCACGACAACACGTATCTCAATCTTCGCAGCACAAATTTCGTCACGAGTGAAATACACTGTGCATGGAGGCTTGCCTTATGAAGATAGATTACACAAATTTTGTATATTTCACTTACATATAGAAGGCAACGAGAAGACCGAATTGAAATCTCCAAACTTGTAACTGATGAGTATTCCGGATATTTAAAGGGAATGCTTGCGTTCAATATGGCAAATCGAGGTAGAGATCAACAGCATCAACTTATTATGAAACAGTAGGACTAGGCTAGTCAGTTGTTTGTCAATAGAAGGTTGTATGACATTGTAATTTAAGCTAGCAGGGAATGTCGCTACTGCAGTGACACTTGCTTTCTTCAAACTTAAATTATATAAATATTTTACAGAGAAAGGATCAGTTCATAAATACTCGTGGAATTACACCTTTTTTTAGGCTGGTAGAGTAACTTGGTGATTTGAAGGGGCCGATACGTCGGTGGAGGGGACGAGGGTATGACGAAGGACGAGGGTATGTGCAACCTCGGAATGGGCCCCAAGAGGCTCTTTGTTGCACTTTTATTTGATGTCTTTATGTCTTTATGTCTTTACGGCAGCAATTAGACCCCATATCAACAGCAAACATCCCTCGGCCAACCTACGAAGAACGGATGTCACAATACATTTGTTGCACTTGGCTGGGCAGCAAGGTCAGTCACTATAGTGTGCCGGCCAGTGTCATGAAATTCATTTTTACTTGGGTATCAGAGTGGAAAATTACAGCCCCAGAAATAGCATGAGAGTGGAAAATGATGTACAAAATGGTACAATATTGATCTGTTTTAAATATGAAAGTTAGCAGTTTTCATTAAAACAACTTATTTTTAGTCAACATTTTGTCAGCACCAATATCAATTCATAATTTGGGAAGGAAAATCCACTTATAAATGAGAGAATGGTGGCAAATTATTCACTTTTAGGTGCTACGTTACATGGCCCTCCCGCCCAAAAATATATATTGGACTGCGACCCCAGGGGCTATCCCACGGGAGGGACAGGGATGTGTTCCCCCATTCTTGAGCCAGGGGGATAATCCCCCGAATTTTTTCCTAAAACCTAGGAAAATCAGTGTTCAAATTTGTGCTCATTGGTGCTATCCTCTCCCATGATCACGGAACTTTTGCTGGCAACTTCTCCCGATCAACAATATTTCGCTGACGCTCCACTACTGCCCTCAGCCGTAACTCCACAAATTGTTCGGTTTCCTCAAGCGAATTTTCCCTCCATCCAATAACTTAAAATGCAATGTTCACGTATGTGGCTGCATTGACGCGCTATCCCACAAAATTTCGACCGATGTCGGGTTCTCAATTATATAATTATGGACTGGTCTCTTATCATCTTAACATCTTATTAATAAATGCTTCTGAATACTCAATACATTGATTGTTTATATATTATCACATGCGACAGGCTATCTAAGATGCTGCAGCCACATTAACGTCTTAACTGCATAACGCTCAAGGCTGCATATTAAAGGAAATAGTTCACCTTGGATTGTTGTTGTTTTTTCAAACACAATTTGACTATATTTTGAAATACATATTATTTTCCAAATGTCAAAAATAACCATACATCGCGCCGTTTCAGGACAGAAGGATGTACATTATTAATTCCATCAAAACTATATGCGTACTCTCTGCAACGTCAAACGTGGCTCAGCCAATCAGAATCGAATGCATAGTCGCGTAAGATTACTGTATAGTTGCAGCTCTATTTGAGCGTTTAATTTGTATAATTTATTCACAATACTTTTCATTAGTGTTATGTTTTGATACATTTGTAATTGGTGTCTGGTAGAAATAGAGACTGTTTCTTTATGCAAGTCATTTAGTTACTACAAGATATATCGATTTAAGGTTAGGTCACGCTCAGCGTATCGGCGAGCCGAGCGGCGGGCAACCGACCAATCAGAAGCGCGCTTTT
>VOPJ01008195.1:0-14463 GCA_014673585.1 Semibalanus balanoides
GCAAACATTTTTGAAGGTGAGGTCACTTGACATGGACTTGTGACCTGTCCTGAGATGACCTCAAGTAATTTTTTTTTCAAAGTGTGGGTAATTGATGCCCCAACAGGTGTACGAAATTTGGGTTGCGCTGCGCGCCGCCGTTTTTCCTCTACTCCTGAAAAACCTGAGGGGGCGGAAATCAACCCCCCTGCAGTGCGCGGGCTTCTTTGCTGCCGCGCATATATAGTTTTAATTGCAGATTCTTATGGTATGACCGGCACTAGAGTTCGACATGGCTGCACTTTTCCTTGGCCTAGCCGCCCCACAGCCATGGCATCACAGCCACAGCCAGCCACAGCCACTCTTAAATGCCAAGGGCTGGCCGTTGGCCAGCCGTGATGATTTTTAAAATTCATATTATGTGTTTACTTCTAGTCTTCTGTTATGGCAAAATGCCAAGGCTTCTTTTAACCATGATTGGTTTGATACGATTAATGCAAAAAAAAACAATTCCAGGTAGACTATGCAGCCACAGCCGTAGCCACAGCCATGATCTAGAGATTTTCCAGTCCGGCCCACCCCATTAGCCATGGGGGTCGGCCAGCCATGGGGATAGCCGCCCCGTGTAGAACTCTAACCGGCACCTCTGTGGACGGCGGTTGTATACCTTAATTAAAATTGGCTGAACTGGGAGATATTCAGCTGTTTTCTATCATCAGCTTGAAGCGCTTACAGTTTCAAATAGCAGCTTTCACCTGTATTCCATCATCCATTTACTTTGCCAATTTCACCGCTCAAGGCATCCAAATCGTCCCAAGTCAACGAGTTGCTGTTCAGGCTGCTGCCTACTTTCGTTCAATCGGAATATCGCTAGCAGCCAATCGGAGAGCTCTGTGTAACAGAGCAGCCAATCGGAGAGCTCTGTGTAAAATAGCAGCCAATCGCAGAGCTCTGTGTAACAGAGCAGCCAATCGGAGAGCTCTGTGTAACAGAGCAGCCAATCGGAGAGCTCTGTGTAACAGAGCAGCCAATCGGAGAGCTCTGTGTAACAGAGCCTTTTTTCTGACTACACATCATAAATCAAGTTTTGTCACTAGGTAAAAACAGACAAGACACAAAACGAATAAAAAAGGTTAAAACAGCACCACACATTGGTCATAATACTTGTCGCGCATATATGTGATCATATGATTTTCGAAATACAACGCTTTGTGATTCTTCACGTCGATATCACGGTTGCAGTCCAGAAAGGCGTTGCAAAGTTTCGTCATGCGACAAAATGAGCTGTTTCTAACAGTGTTGACAGCAGCCTGAGGTACACATGATTTGAAGGAGTTGAGCGCATGACAGTGAACATTGCAGCTACACGTAATGCCGTGCTGTTCCCGCCGTGCCGCTAGTGGCGTCAGTCGAAAGTGCGCCGACAGGGTATCATAATAAAAGGACACGGCTAATTCGCGACATCTTCCACACAGCCATGTCAGAAACTTATGCTGTACGCGCTCTATTCGTTTTATATGGACCTCTGTGGCTCCATCCCACACCACTCCAGCAAACTCTAAGATAGAGTGAACGTTTGCGCGGTATGCGGCCAAGACAGCCTTTCTGTTATATTGACGCAGTGATCTGCCATATTTACCGGTTTGAAACGACCTCATTACCATATCCAGTGCTCTGCTAGCTTTACGCACTGTGATTTTCACGTGCTCACTAAGGGTAAGCTTTTGGTCCATGAACACATCTAAATCACGCTTGATACTGACTCTTTCGAGCTGTTATCCTCCTATAGTATGCACGGTTATAGTCTGGGCACGTCTTGAAGTTGTGGTCAGCACTTTACACTTTGACGGAATCAGTTTGAGCTGCCAACGCGTAGACCAATGACACTATTTGTCCAACTGCAGCTGTGAAGAATCACCGTCATCAGTGGAGCCTACCGAGTAAATATCGAGTTAGTTAGTACAGACCCTGGCATCAGAAACACTAGGGTTGCCCCGACTTGGTTCAAGGACAGCTGTTGGTGCGGCGGCGCCTATTACCTAGATAGTCAGCTGTTGGTGCGGCGGCGCCTATTATCTAGAATAGACAGCTGTTGGTGCGCGGCGCCTATTAAATCTAGATAGACACTGTTGGTGCGGCGGCGCCCTATTATCTAGATACGACAGCTGTTGGTGCGGGGCGCTATTATCTAGATAGACACTGTTGGTGGCGGGGCGCCTAATACTAGATAGACAGCTGTTGCTGCGGCGCGCCTATTATCTAGATAGACACGCTGTTAGGTGGCGGCGGCGCCTATTACCTAGAATAGAACACAGCTGTTGGTGGCGGCCGGCGCCTATTAACCTAGAATAGGTCAGCTTTGGTGCGGCGGCGACTATGTACCTAGATAAGCGCTGTTGGTGCGGTGGCCGCCTATTACCTAGATAGTCAGCTGTTGGTGCGGCGGCGCGCTATTACCGTAGATAAGAACAGCTGTTGGTGCGGCGGCGCTATTACCTAGATAGACAGCTTGTTTGGTGGTGGTGGCGCCTATTACCTTAGATATCAGCTGTTGGTGGCGGCGGCGCCTATTTCCTAAGATAGACAGCTTGTTGTGCGGCGGCGCCTATTAACCTAGATAGAAGCTGTTGGTGCGGTGGCGCCTATTACCTAGATAGTCAGCTGTTGGTGCGGCGGCACCTAATTACCTAGATAAACAGCTTTGTGGTGCGGCGGCGCCTATTATCTAGATAGACAGCTGTTGGTGCGGCGGCGCCTATTATCTAGATAGACAGCTGTTGGTGGCGGCGGCGCCTATTACCTAGATAGACAGCTGTTGGTGCGGCGGCGCCTATTACCTAGATAGTCAGCTGTTGGTGCGGCGGCGCCTATTACTCTAGATATACAAGCTGTTGGTGCGGCGGCGCCTATTACCTAGAAATAGACAGCTGTTGGTGCGGCGGCGCTATTACCTAGAAAGTAAGCTGTTGGTTGGCGGCGGGGCCCTATTACCTAGATATAACAGCTGTTGGTGGCGGCGGCGACTATTCACCTAGATATACAGCTTGTTGGTGCGGCGGCGTCTATTACCTAGAAATAGACAGCTTGTTGGTGCGGCGGCGCCTATTACCTAGATAGACAGCTGTTGGTGTGGTGCGCCTATCAACCTAGATAGTCAGCTGTTTGGTGCGGCCGGCGCCTATTACCTAAATAGACAGCTGTGGTGCGGCGGCGCCTTTTATCTAGATAGACAGCTGTTGTGCGGTGGCGCCTATTACCTAGATAGTCAGCTGTTGGTGCGGCGGCACCTATTACCTAGATAGACAGCTGTTGGCTGGCGGCGGCGCCTATTACCTAGATAGACAGCCTGTTGGTCGGAGGCGCCTACTTATCAGATAGACAGCTGTTGGTGCGGTTGGCGCCTCCATTTACTAGATAGACAGCTGGTTGGTGCGGCGGCGCCTATTACCTAGATAGACACTGTTGGTGCGGCGGCGCCTATTACTAGATAGACAGCTGTTGTGCGACAGCTGGTTGCCTTTTACCTAGATAGACAGCTGTTGGTGTGGTGGCGCCTCTTACCTAGATAGTCAGCTGTTGGTGCGGCGTGGCCTATTTCCTAGATAGCACTTTGGTGCGGCGCGCCTAATTCCTAGATAGAGCAGCTGGTTGGTGCGGTGGCGCCTATTCTGATAGTCAGCTGTTGGTGCGGCGGCACCAATTACCTAGATTAGACATGCTTGTTGGTGCGGTGGCGCCTATTACCTAGATAGACAAGCTGTTGTAGCGAAGCCCGCCTATTATCTAGATAACAGCTGTTGTCGGTGGTGCCTATTCCTAGATAAACAAGCTGTTGGTGCGGCGGCGCCTATTTAACTAGAATAGACAGCTGTTGGTCGGCGGCGCCTAATTACCTAAGATATACAGCTTGTTGGTGCGGCGGCGCCCTATTACCTAATAGACAGCTGTTGGTGCGGCGCGCGCCTATTCCTAGAAGTCGCTGTTTGGTGCGGCGGCGCCTATTACCGTAGATAGTATCAGCTGTGGTTGCGGCGGCGCCATTACTAGATTTTTATACAGCTGTTGGTGCGGGCGGCGGTATATTACCTAGATAGACAGCTGGTTGTGCGGCGGGCCTATTACTAGATGGCAGCTCGTTGGGTGTGGCGCCTATTTACCGTAGTATAGCTGTGGTGCGGCGCGCTATTACCTAAGATAGACAGCTGTTGGTGCGGCGGCGCCTAATACCTAGATAGACAGCTGTTGGTGCGGTGGCGCCTATTACCTAGATAGTCAGCTGTTGGTGCGGCGGCACCTTTTACCTAGATAGACAGCTGTTGGTGCGGCGGCGCCTATTACCTAGATAGACAGCCTTTTGGTGCGGAGGCCCTATTTCTGATTAGACAGCCCTGTTGGTGCGGTGGCGCCTATTACCTGATAGAACAGCTGTTTTGGTGCGGCCGGCGCCTATTACCTTAAGATAGACGCTGTTGGTGCGCGCGGCGCCTTTACCTAGATAGACAGCTGTTGGTTGCGGCGGCGCCTATTACCTAGATAGACAGCTTGTCGGTGCGGCGGCACCTATTAACCTAGATAGTCAGCTGTTGGTGCGGCGGGCGCTAAATTACCTAGAAAGACAGCTTCGGTGGCGGCGGCGCCTATTACCTAGATAGACAGCTGTTGGTGCGGCGGCGCCTCTTACCTAGATAGACAGCTGTTGGTGCGGTGGCGCCTATTACCAGCTAGCAGTCCGTCACCAATTCTCAGGAGACTGTGCTTATGGCACTCTCATCGGCAGAAGTGGCGATTGAAAGTATCGTAAGGAGAGCTGGTTATGTATGATGAGACTTAATTCGTCTCGATAAACCGAACCTTATGGGAAGTGAACGATTTTAGTCAGAAAACT
Source organism: Semibalanus balanoides (assembly GCA_014673585.1). Classification (NCBI taxonomy): domain Eukaryota; kingdom Metazoa; phylum Arthropoda; class Thecostraca; order Balanomorpha; family Balanidae; genus Semibalanus; species Semibalanus balanoides. Next base: position 4,865 of record VOPJ01008195.1, read on the forward strand.
CGTGCGCCCGATGCTTTGAGCCAAGTAAAAATAGCTCCAGTAGCGGCCGATCGAAGCGCTCTGATGGCTGGCAGTAGCAGACAAAGCCGAGACCGTCATCGAGCAGTCCTGGTGATGCAAACAGGTCAATGACTGGAAAACTCAGCTCAAAACTGACTTCTTATTTTAATCCAAAGTTGAGGCATATATACATTTTTTTTAGTCCGAAAGTTTTGTATGGACGGATTTCCGAGGTCAGGACCCGCGCTAAGCAGAGCTTGTTGCGCTGGTCCTGACCTCATCACCCGATCGCGCAATTCCTGTTGGCCGCCGAATTTAAGACCCCCGAAAAAGGGGTTTGACATGTCCGACATACCTACACGGTCCGCCCCGCTCACGACGTCACCTGGCCTGAGTCGACCGCTGCCACGACTGCAGCCATCTCATCAGGACAAATGAAGCTCGAGCGCCGAAGCGACTCGAACCCGCTCCACTATCGGCATATCAAAGACCAGCGCTCTCCCACTGAGCTACAGGGCGGACTGTTGGTGAAAATATCGAAAAAGTAATTTGTCCTGCTTTCCAGATAGCTTTCAAAAACACATTAATATTGTACATCTTTGATAACGTGAGTCCACTTTTGACGCCGCCACGAGGAGAAATTGGGCACTGACGAGTGCGATGAGGTTAGTTATTATTTGATGTAATAGATATTCATCAGCATAAACCAGGCTTACGCAGAAACTATTAGAAATTTCAAACCCATCGTCCAAGTAGCTCCTAAATCCAAACAAAGAGGCACACTTTCACACTTAGCAGATCAGCCCACCGACCTGTGTGAACGCAGCGGCCGAGAAGTCCCTAGTCACACGCACAATTCGACCACAATCGGCTCAACTGCTACTGACATATATCATAGAGGTGTGCGCATGCACGCGTGCAGAGGCACCCACCCCCGTCATGTAGGAAAGTGAAGGCTGAGGGGTCCCCAGCCACAATATTAATTTTACACAATTTGCCAAATTGTTGCGAAGCTTGGGCGCAGAAGCTGTTTTGAACGCCACTGACGCGGCCCGCGCCACATTCAGCCTGCTTGTTAAACAGACGTGCGGTGGCAGAGATGTTAGCTTCTCAAAAGCGTCGCCCGGGCCGGCTCGGGCCACCTATCCCCCCTCCCCATACACAACGAACTAATGCCATCGCTTCGTAACCAGCCTTTCAAGCACATCACCCGCATAATCGGCAAGACTAGCGAGGTCCCATACAAACCCCGATAGCAGCTAGTTGTTAGCGCGAACAGGTTGACGTTATGTGCAGTTGACCCCGATTTTAAGCGTTGCCGATTGGACGATGGGCCATGTTGTCGGCTCTCAAACCACTCCGCACATTCGCGTCATCTATAATACAGTCGTTTCTCAAACTATAGCCGATGCAGTTTCTAACCACCACTCCGACGCGAAATGTGTGGTGTAACACCACTGACACTATATATTTCTGAGAAGAAAAGCTGGGAAAGATGACTTGCCAGTCGAGAGGAAACCCGCGCCGAGCGTGCGGCGCACCTTCCTCGGCCGGGGGGCTTTCGGTACTCCGGGCCCTTCTAACTTGGGCTTCTATGGACTTAGACAGTAAACCCAAAAAACACATCGAGAGCTCGTCAAAGTGATTTAGAAACTATTTCAGTTAAAAAAATATCAGTCCATTATTAGTCACCAGAGGTCACAAGGTCAAATTTTCCAATTTAGGACTAGCTCCAGTAAACCCCAGATATCGTCGGAAACTATTGAGTAGCTAGAGCAAAACAAAGTAAAGACGCCATTAGTAGCTATTTTAGGAATTGCTAATCGCATTTTTTTTTATTCTTCGCATGTCATAGTGGCTCCAGAGTCATCGAAAAGTAAAAAAAGTTTTTTTTTGGCAAAAAAGTGTTGTCCAAAAAAACTGTTTACGTAAAAGATGAGGGAAAGGAATGTGACGGGCATCGGTGTTGTCTCATCAAGCTCTCGAAGGTATGTAAATGGGTTACCAGGTTAGTCACCTAAAATTGACCTCAGTCAAGTCTAGTGGTGACCCAATAGTCATGTGCACATATCGGGAGACGCTTTCTTACGAGAAACACGACTAACTGCTGTTTCAATGGTATCTGAGTCTTAAGTGTAGTCAGATATTACAAAAAGTGTTTGGTGACGCTCGGATTGAACCTCGCTTGACCTTTACAAGAACAAAAACTGGCACCTCGTCTTCAAGATATGGCCTATAGATAACATTATAAAGAAGGGGAATTGGGCTGATATCAGGCGTATCCTAGAATGGAAGCAGATTTGAATTTAATCTTCCCATACTATAATGGAGAGTTCAGAAAATGACCTGCACCTAAGTCACCGATTATGAAAATCCGAGATAAACAACTTATAGTATGAATGCTCTTATGACAATTCCTGTTATTACGAAACCGATCAACAGAAAAAACTCTTGGCTTTGTAGGCCACCAATACTGTTTTTGAGCGGCAACATACCCCGGCCTGGTGACCTGACCTACATGACCTGAAGTCATAAAAATAAAGAAACTGGGCAAAAAATGATATGATACAGCGTATTGGCAAATTTTTGTCGCGCTACGCGCCGCGCGTTTTCCATATCCCGGAAAAAACCTGAGGGGGCGTGCTAAACGGCCCCCCCCGCCGCGCGTCGTTAAAAAAAATTGGCCACGAGACCGAAGTCGCAGGCTAAATCTGTTGGAACACGCGAGACTGGAAATCGAGATATCCAGCAGAGTTTCAGAAAAAGTATTTACCATACCGTAGTGATCTCCAAGAGATCTGCTAAATAAAAGAGCCCTCTAGCGTGCGGGATAACATTTATCCCACACTCTTATCCTGCACGGCTGAATAGGATATTTAACATGCAAACCTAAATGAGAGGTATGAGAAATGTGATGTTTATTTTTTAGTTGAACCTCCATAGGAAAATTAAATGTCTCAACCGAACTGCTCAAAACTACCTCAGGTATCTTTGAACTCCAGACCTAGTATAATGCTAATTGACGCCACGACCAATTAGAGAGCAGAATTGCAAACTACGTAATATACTTAATTGCTTAAAATCATGATAATTCAGTGGAGTTTATAGTATATTGACAATCTATAAAATATTTCAAATTAATTTGCCTTATATAAAAAACATGTTAGGTCACCTGCAACAAAGTAGTCCATTCTCAACAGGAGCACTGCTCAGAACTTACAACCCAACGGCACGGCACGGCACGGCACGGCACGGCACGGCACCGCACGGCACGTTTAGCAGGCCAGTCCGGTTGATCTCTGGTGACCTCAATATTGACCTCCGCCAAGTATGACTGAGTTTGACAGTTTTATCCAAATGCTTCAAAGAGCATGGATAAAACTGTTGCCGAAATGCCCTCCGTACGGCTGCCACATATTTCAGTTCGCCTTGCATCAGCACAATCCAGCCTGCTTGCTCCTTTGTGAACGGACTGTTTGACAGGAAGTGCCGAACAGAACTGCTGAGATAACGACTGTTCATTATAACCAGGAAACGTCTACTAAGTGAATACAAATGATAACTAAATAAAATGTCTGAATGTCTACAATCGATTTCAGCACGTGCCTATTAAAATGACATAAAGTATTATTCATGGCTCTGAGTGGAAGATAAGGATATCTTTTCCAAGCGTGTGACTGAAAAAACGAGCGACGAAGGAACGAGGTTTGTCAAGAACACGCGCGGAAAATATTTCCTTTCTTCCACGAGGGAAACTTGAATAATTCTGTAAGTTTCTAAGTAGAGTAATTCAGTCGAGTTCAGTTCAGTGTTTGATTTTTCGTCGAAACTCACGAGACCTTATGTTGCATCTCAGTGGGATGCCAATATAACACATTATTTCACTTTAGCGTTAAACGAGCATTCAACCTCATATTTTGTATCTCAGCGGAGGGCAAATATAAAAATATTCCTGCACTGCAGACCCAATGGAAAATAAACCTCTACTAGAAAGATAATGGAGTTTGAAATACCCTTATCTGGTAGCTGGTAGCCATTATAAGAAAGTACTCAACTCGCACATAAGCATGAGCTAGCAGCCGATTCGAGTAAGTATTAGCAGGCGAGTACAAATATGAGCAAGTAGTTACAAGCAGCCGATTTGAGACATTCAACACATTCAACACCTTCAAGTATAGTTAACAGCCGATTCGAGACATTCGCATTGCCATACATTGTTCCACTTTTTTATCCGTTTTTCGATAAGTTTTGTGGATTAGGCTTATTTTAAATGACCCATATTCAATTATTTATCAGTGTCCAGCGCTCTCCCACTGAGCCCCTGTAGCTCAGTGGGAGAGCGCTGGACTTCTGAGCTATCCTGGTACTGGCAGCCCGGGTTCGAGTCGCTTCGGCGCTCGCCATTTGCTCCTGACTGGGATGGCCTCCGGCCGGTGGCAGCGGTCGCACTCGAGGTCAGGTGACGTCAGTGAGCGGGGCGGACCGTGTCCAGGTATGTCGGGCCCACGTACAACTTTCGTCTCATAAATCATGCCGGCCAACAGGAATTGCGCGATTCGGGTGGTGGAGGTCAGGACCAGCGCACAAGCTCTGCTTAGCGCGGGTTCTGACCTCGCGAAAGCCATCCATACAAAACATTTGCCTAAATATTTTAAAAAATAACCACTTTTAGGTCAGCTGTAGAACACTGAGTTCACTAAGCTTGTTTTTCGTCAATATTTATCGATTATCATAAAACATAGAGACGTAAAAGAGGATACCATTTTGTCTTGAAAAAACTTGGCGTCGCCCATAGCACCATGACCTACCTGGGTCACCGAGTACCTTCTCTTGACCTGATGTCAAATTTTAAGTTGACCTAACCAAAGCGTCACCATTTACCATTTTCGAAGCGTTTTTCATGGTAACAGATGACCGTTGTAACAACGTGTAAAAAAATCAAGTTTTGTAATTTCACGTTTTAATAACGTGCGACCAAAGTCGAACAATTTTGTTGAAGAAAAAAGTTGTATAAACGTCGCTTTTAAACCATTACAGCACGTTGTATCGTTACGTTGTTCACAACTTTTGTTCTAGTAAACTTGGAAGAAACAGCTCGCCAAATGTGGTGCAATTATCCTAAATTTTGAGCATATTCACCATCTTACTAAGATTAATGATCGGACCACGTAGTTTCACGTAAGCTATGCTTGTTCAAAAGTAACGTTGTAGCACATTGTTTCAACGTTTTGTTGAGCGGTCGCAAGGACCGTAGCGTTATGTGACAACAGTTCCTGGTAGTCTACAAAATACACTATCACCAACTTGTGTAGCTGTGTTGCAACCTTGTTACAACGTAGCGACAACGTCAAATTGTTAGCTGGGTTGACAGGAGAAATACGATAGTGTAGAAATACGGAGAAATACGATGTTACTGTTATTTGATCAGCCAATGTAAGTTTTTTTATGAATCAATCAAATAAATACAACAGCAAATCAAAGTTATTAATGAAACAGTTTTTAAGACAAAATGTCATCATGACCTTTGGTGACCTTTGGAGCAATAGGTATCGGCATGAACCATATCTGAGGACACCTAAGGTGATTGCAATATTATTGAGTTTTTGATTGTTGTTTTCCGTTTTTTTTTTAGGTATTATAGTTTTTGAGGTATTCTGGGGTTTCTGGAGCAGCAACCAAAGCTTGGGGAAAAATTGACCTTTGCTGACCTTTGATGACCTGTATATTGACGCAAGGAAAAACATGCACGAGACAGCTTTAAAACTTTCTTGTTGAGAGTTTTCGAAAGTTGTATTCCCATGTCCTTCTAGCCCTTTTAGTTTTCGAGTTAGTGTTAACGGGACTTTTGTATCCCCCTCCGGCAAAGGTGTCTCAGAAAACCACCGAGGCGCGGTTTATTAAATGTATGCAAATGGAATTGAAAATAAATTGACAAATACCCCGATAAACAAACAAACATTATGACCATGAACATTCTTCGTTCCGTGCTATTGGCGCCATATAACCATTTTGTTGCGGCGCCCTTAAGCCCCAATCATCATCATCATCATTCGTTCCGTGCTAGAAACTCAGCCATAATCAATTTGAAATAAAAAAAGTTGTTAATAGGTCCTCAGTTTTGCTCGCTCTCACTGGTAACAAACGCCTTGGACGGTCTCCCCTTCCTACTCCGTAGAATCGCCAGCCATATACTGTGACAACTGGCCAGATAACGGCGCCTCATTGTGCCGCCACCCAGCGCACCCAGGGTCAGTATAAAGCTGTCTCGTAAATACCAGCCGCTCTCCACCTACGGCCGTCTCAGCAGGCTCCACGCAGTGGCTACATTCCTCCACGCTGGCACGCGCCGGCGCGGCGCATACCACGCATGCCAGTTCACATTCCGCACGTGCCGTGGCACATTCCGCACGTGCTTCGGCTACGGAGGCGCCGCCCGCGGCCGCCCGCAGGAACCAGCGCTCGTAATTGGTCAATTATCACGGCTGTGTCGGGCCGGCCAGACGGTCTGAGTAGCCTCCATCAATTACTTCCACCTTCGGTTAATCACCCCGCCGATAGAGGACAGAGGACAGAGGACAGAGGACAGAGGACAGAGGACAGAGGACAGAGGACAGAGGACAGAGGACAGAGGACAGAGGACAGAGGGACAGAGGACAGAGGACAGAGGACAGAGACTAGGACAGAGGACAGAGGACAGAGGACAGAGGACAGGAGAAACACAAGAGTTAAAGACACAGGGACACAGACCACAAGGGACACATGGACACAGGACGCAGGACACAGGACACAGGACACAGGACACAGGACGCAGGACACAGGACACAGGACACAGGACACAGGACACAGGACACAGGACACAGGACATAGGACACAGGACTCAGGACACAGGACACAGGACACAGGACACAGGACACAGGACACAGGACACACTACAGGATACAATGTGTCCCCATTTGCATATCCAGAAGGAACCAAAAACAGTTAACAAAGGCCTGCACTCAAAAAGGCGAAGATTTCAAAACTTCATCTTATTGTTTTTGCATTAAAAACTGGTTAAAAGGAATCTTAAATGGGTAAGAAATAATTATATTTGTGGCAAAATAAGAAAATTATCATCATTGTACGGATTTAAGTTTGTTGAGTATGGTTCCGATGACTTGTCTGTAATACGCCTTAGAATATATAAATTGAGATGAATGGGATCGAAACTATCTACATCTTCTATCTACTGCCAAATTGTGTACTTTTTTATATAATCAGTTTGATTTGTTATCTTAGAATCTCAATTGCCTGGAAGTTTTGGTGAACATATACAATATGTACAATCCAATGATATAATGACTTGAGATACTGCTATATTTGATTTAGGTTGCTAGATTCTATGCACATATCCAATGTGACACCTAACCCACTGCTGTATTTGGGCGTGAAAGCTGGTGGGATACTAGATCCGTGGTTAAATCTGTGGCATTGTCCGTGTTACCTTATTTGAACGTAAGAACCTGAGCACGCACCTGTCCTCAAAAGCAACAATATCCTCTCGGGTGGGGATCCACTAAAAAGTGACTGGAGACTGTCCCAGACCGTTTAAGGTCTACCTCAGACCATCCTCATAGCTCAGTACAGAACTTTATCAGGTGGACCAAGAGCCTTGACAGCCAGCTCCTCAGTAGATAACTTTATCAGGTGGACCGAGAGCCTTCACAGCCAGCTTCTCAGTGATAACTTTATAAGGTGGACCGAGAGCCTTCACAGCCAGCTCCTCAGTAGAGAACTTTATCAGGTGGACGGAGAGCCTTGACAGCCAGCTCCTCAGTAGATAACTTTATCAGGTGGACCGAGAGCTCTCTTAGCCAGCTCCTAGGTCGCAGATCTAATGAACGTTTTGAACACGAAATCAATGATATAAGTGATGGAGTTTAGAAGCTCGATGGCTCCATAATCTCTTTCTGCGGGGTTGTGCTTGGGTCTAGGAACTGAGGGATCAAATGTGTTACACTTTATATAAGTATGTAACATTCATATGAGAATGCTGCGTTCTCCATCAGAACTCCTTGTGTCACCAGCCGGCTCAGTGATCTGGGGTAGATAGCAGAAGAAAATCGTGAAGAAGGGCTGAATGTGAAACGAATTAATGTATGTATATGTCAGCACTCTTTAAACCATATTCTGCCAACTTCGATATTACTAGTAATTTGCAGTTTTCAGTACCTTCCTTTGTCTCTTTGGCGGTACATCAGCTTGTACAAGTCACTTAACGACTGTGATTTGTGTAGCCTGTCCACCACAAACACCTGTAAACATACGGAAGACGGTTGTTTCTAGAAGCACTTAAGTTACATTTCCGGGTCAAATATACTACTAACCTATCACGCTTTTAAAATCATCTGTGTTGTGGAATGTTGCTTCCATCGGTTCTCGTTACGAACCATCGGTTCCATCGGCTCTCGTTGTGAACCGAGCCGCTCATTGGACGCTCCCGGGTCGGCCGGAAACGTAATGCCCGCAGAAGGAAACGGGCTTATTTCGGAATATAATCATATTTGCAACCTTTTCTTCAGGAAATGTGACAAATAACGCCTCAAGCCAGTGATACCATTGTTCAGGCTAAAACCGCCATTTGCTGGGGGGGCGAAAAACGCCCCCCTCAGGGATTTTCACAATAGCTCACAAGGCAATAGCGCTATCAACGCCAAACTTGAGGTAGGTATCTTATTCTACATCAATTTGGCGTCTTCAATGCAAATTAAAAAAAGTCGTCGACAATTTTTCGAGTTATATCGAATTTAGTGACGTCACTACACACCACTTTGGCGCAAATATCAGCTAAGCTCTAACAGGCCTGTAAATTAGACGATTCCTTAACAAAAATGCATATAAACGTCAATAGATAGCAAATTGCAAGGAGAAAATGTCTGTCTCGATTTTTTTTACCCCCCCCCCCAAAAAAAAAATAATAAAAAATGCCCACAAAATCACAATTTTGTTAAAATGAAAAAACGGAAGATACGTTAGAGAAGCACATATATACATCACCCAAACCGAATTTCAAGGCCATATCTCTATGTTTGAATCACCGATTGCTTCCCATGTATGATTACCTCATTACGTCACTTTTTGAAAGTACGTTTTGGGGGCTTTATCAACCAGATTCATAAAAATAAATGGTACCACTGTGTTGCTGAGACAAAACTGGATTATATAAATGCATTTTTAACTTATATTTATATATTTCTAAATTTGACCTTGAATGACCTGACCTTGACCTTATATCGAGTAAGATCTGAAAATGGCTGCTATGATCGAGTTATTTGTGTAAGGAAACCCATAAAACGTGTGTCGCATGATCTCTGGCAAATAGTTACCTGATTTGACCTGACCTTGACCTTTGCTTACAATGCCATTTTTGCTTATACGAGAGATGCACTATACATTTTAGAGCACTTTGTGCGATTTTCGTCTCAATATATGGCTTTGGATGAAAAGTATGGCTCAAAAACGCCAGTTCGCCACCACTACGTACCAAAATACATTAATTGCAGCCTTGTGCAACTATGGAATTTAGTAAAAAAAATTGCTTAACCCGCGCCGGGCCGGGG